>MU226802.1:1887342-1908166 GCA_018584345.1 Thuja plicata
AATGTTGATCCTTCAATTCTTGGTTTATTGGTTCAAAGGGAGTGAACCATGGATTCATGTCTTGTAACAGATATCATGTGGATATCTCATGTTGTACTTATGAATTGCTCATGATGATGAGATCATCAATAGTTTCACAATCTTGGTTGAGAGGGAGTCTCAACCTCCTTGATGTACTTTTGTATGACCACCCTCTACGGGCAATGCAAGGTGGAGATGTATTTTTGTATTTTGACCATCCTCTACGGGCAATGCAAGATGGTGTTGTAATTGAAGTCCACCCTCTGTGGGTAATGTAAGGTGGCATTGTAATCATTTTTGAAGTCCACCCTCTGCGGGCAATGTAAGGTGGCAAAGGTTTTGATCACCCTCTGCGGGCAATGCAAGGTGATCCTTTTGAGGCTTGTCCTCTTCCACCCTCTGCGAGTAGGTATGGTGGATATTCTTGACCATCCTCTGCGAGTAGGCATGATGGTTCCACCCTCTGCGAGTAGGTATGGTGTATATTCTTGGCCATCCTCTGCGAGTAGGCATGATGGATCCATCCTCTGCGAGTAGGCATGAAAGAAGTTATTGATTTTCTCTTGCAGGTGTGCATTCCTTCTTTGCTAGTAGGCATGATGGGAATGGTTGATTTGTTTTTTGCAGGTATGCATCCATCCGCTACGAGTAGGCATGATGGAAAGTAATGCTAAGGGCTAGAATCCTCCTAGCTAAGAGGGAGTGTTAATGTTTAGTAGCTAGATTGAATTCTAGCTCACATTATTTTAATTTGGAAAATTAAAATAATGAATTAATTATTTAAATTAAGGAAAATTAATTAATGGATTAATTAAATAATATGGATAGATTAATTATTTATTTAATTAGGAGAATTAAATAAATAATTTATTGTGAGGTTAATTATTTAATTGGAGAATTAAATAAATTATTTTAATTGGGAATTAAAATTAATTATATATTTAATTTAATTATCGTTTAAAGGCAGGGCCCTTTTACTATGTTTAAAACATCTATGAAGGAATAGACGTTACTTATAGGGCATGCCCTATATTTGATTATCTTCTTTGGCACCAAGATAAATGAAACATGTGGTTCCAGATCTGGGCCGACTTAAGGAGAAGACGCCTATATACATGGCTCACCTTGTCATTCATTAATCGACGAAAATACTCTTGCAAATCAAATCTGCTCAAACAGCGAATTTCCTCGGCAACCTTCCGATCTTTCCCAGGCAAATGTTGTCTTGATTCAACAGGCAAATGTTGTCTTGATTCAACAGCAAATACATACTGCGATTTTCTCTAACAGTGGATATGCAGCCACAGCGAACCCACCTACATACAACGAATTGATTCATGCTCACAGCGAACTAATTCATATACACAGCAAGTTGATTCTTATGCACAGCAAGCAGATTCTTACACTTAGCGAATTGATTCATGTACACAGCGAGTTGATTGATTCATACACATAGTCATCTATCATTTGGTCTTCAAATTGATTGATCAGAGATCAGTACATCTTGGAGATTTATTGCTGCAGTTACTTACTTGGTGATTATATTTGATTTGCTTCATTGATCTTCGATCCTCAGCAAATCTAGAATAGTATATCCAGTTAAGAGGTCAGTATCTGTAACCTTGTGAAATAATAAAGATCTGGATTTGAATGCTGGGTTTTTCCTCCAAGAGGGAGGTTTCCCAGGGTAACTTCTCTGTGTTTTTTGTGTCATTTATTTGATTTGTTTATTTAAACATTCTAACTTAATTGTTCATTAGATCTGATCACTGAATTTGAACATGGTATCAGAGCCAAGTTCTTGCTAATCATAATCAGATCTAACATTGTATACTTTAGATTTAGTGTCTTTGTGTGTTTTTCTCTTTTGTCAAAACGGTTACATGATTGAAGGTGCAAGATAGACTTGAAGGTGCCCTTAACTTCAACTCTTGGAAAGTGCGAATTATGATTGCACTTGAAGAACATGATTTATTGGCATTCGTTCAAGAAGAAAATCTTTACTCACATACGGATCCAGAGGAACTTCAACAATTCAAGAAGAAAGCTATCAAAGCCAAGAAGATCTTAATAGATTCAGTTAGAGATCATATTGTTCCTGTCATTTCCAGGATGACTACAGCCAGCGATATGTTCAAACAATTGGTAGGCATGTATGAAGTAAACAACATGAGCCGGGCACTTACTTTGAGAAGAGATTTGCTTCAAATCAAAATGGAAAAGGATGAGTCAATCATGGAGTTCTTTATGAGGATCTCAGAATTAAAGGAAAAAATAAGTGCTATTGATGGTGAAGATATAGACAAGGATCTCATCATGCTTGCATTAAATGGTCTCCCAACCTCTTGGGAACCTTTCATTCAAGGTTTAAGCGGAAGAGGTAACTTTCCTACATTTGATCTTCTTCGTGTTGACTACATTCAAGAGGAATCTAGACTCATAGCAAGAGGAATCAAGACTTCTCGTGATGGAGAAAACCTAGTTCTTGCTACCCAATCAGTCAAAGGAGATCATTGGAAGAAAAACAACTTTAGAAGGAACCACGACTTCAGATCTCATGATGCTAGCAGCTCAAGGAAGAAGCCAAGAGATCTCTATCTATCCGATGTTTCAGATGTGACAAATTCGGTCACTTTGCCGCAGATTGTTAGGCTCAACTCAATCAGCAAGAGGCTAATCCAAGTGAAGTTGTCAACCTCGAAGATAAGGAAGACTTACACTTTTAGTACTAATTTTTGTTGATAGATAGTTTAGAGTTAACTTTGTTTTTAACTCTTGTTCATTTTTATGTTAAATCTAACATTAGGATAAGATCATGTTTTTTCTCTTAGTCTTCTTTGTGCAGGAAGAAGGATCAAGAGGAAGTCACATACTTTCTCAACATTTCAGTTTGGTATATTCTAACTTATGTGGTAATATGTTGGTTACTCTCTTGGATTAGGAGTATTGGCATGGAATTTTCTTGGGTCAAGTAATCTTGAATCAATTGGTTTGTGTTCATCGTTTTGTTGGATTATGATTGAACTAACTTGAAGGGTTGAGTGTATGTTTTCCTAACTCTGAGTACAGGAAATTGATTGGATCTTCAGTTGCTTGGGTGATTGATGCATAGATATGGATCCGATTCTTCATCCCCGTTCTAGCTAAGCTGGATAGTGTAGCATGCGTGTGATGAGAATTCGATCTAGAGGGAGAAAAGATCTTGATGCATTTTGAATGAATCTCTGGCTGAGGCTGCTTTTGAGGATGATTCTGAAGTATGACTCAATCGGGAATCCGTCATAACTTCCTGTGGCTTCTTTTGTTCTACCTCTTCAGATATCAGGGTAGCACCCTGTGATGTTAGTTCTCAGGTGTCTTGGATGTGTTAAATGGGCATATTGTAAGTGGAATGGGTTCTACAACAAGGACTAGTTACATTCCACATGGCTCACATGGTTGTAACTCAGAGTGTGAGATCTATGAATACTTCTTGTACAATTGAAAGGAATGTTGATCCTTCAATTCTTGGTTTATTGGTTCAAAGGGAGTGAACCATGGATTCATGTCTTGTAACAGATATCATGTGGATATCTCATGTTGTACTTATGAATTGCTCATGATGATTAGATCATCAATAGTTTCACAATCTTGGTTGAGAGGGAGTCTCAACCTCCTTGATGTACTTTTGTATGACCACCCTCTATGGGCAATGCAAGGTGGAGATGTATTTGTTGTATTTTGACCATCCTCTGCGGACAATGCAAGATGGTGTTGTAATTGAAGTCCACCCTCTGTGGGTAATGTAAGGTGGCATTGTAATCATTTTTGAAGTCCACCCTCTGCGGGCAATGTAAGGTGGCAAAGGTTTTGATCACCCTTTGCGAGCAATGCAAGGTGATCCTTTTGAGGCTTGTCCTCTTCCACCCTCTGCGAGTAGGCATGGTTTATATTCTTGACCATCCTCTGCGAGTAGGCATGATGGTTCCACCCTTTGCGAGTAGGTATGGTGGATATTCTTGGCCATCCTCTGCGAGTAGGCATGATGGATCCATCCTCTGTGAGTAGGCATGATGGAAGTTATTGATTTTCTCTTGCAGGTGTGCATTCCTTCTTTGCGAGTAGGTATGATGGGAATGGTTGATTTGTTTTTTGCAGGTATGCATCCATCCTCTACGAGTAGGCATGATGTAAAGTAATGGTAAGGGCTAGAATCCTCCTAGCTAAGAGGGAGTGTTAATGTTTAGTAGCTAGATTGAATTCTAGTTCACATTATTTTAATTAGGAAAATTAAAATAATGAATTAATTATTTAAATTAAGGAAAATTAATTAATGGATTAATTAAATAATATGGATAGATTAATTATTTATTTAATTAGGAGAATTAAATAAATAATTTATTGTGAGATTAATTATTTAATTGGAGAATTAAATAAATTATTTTAATTGGGAATTAAAATTAATTATATATTTAATTTAATTATCGTTTAAAGGCAGGGCCTTTTTACTATGTTTAAAACATCTATGAAGGAATAGACGTTACTTATAGGGCTTGCCCTATATTTGATTATCTTCTTTGGCGCCAAGATAAATGAAACATGTGGTTCCAGATCTGGGCCGACTGAGGGAGAAGACGCCTATATGCATGGCTCACCTTGTCATTCATTAATCATCGAAAATACTCTTGCAAATCAAGTCTGCTCAAACAGCGAATTTCCTCGGCAACCATCCGATCTTTCCCAGGCGAATGTTGTCTTGATTCAACAGCAAACACATACTGCGATTTGCTCTAACAGTGGATATGCAGCCACAGCGAACCCACCTACATACAACGAATTGATTCATGCTCACAGCGAACTGATTCATATACGCAGCAAGTTGATTCTTATGTACAGCAAGCTGATTCTTACACTCAGCGAATTGATTCATGTACACAGCGAATTGATTGATTCATACACACAGTCATCTATCATTTGGTCTTTGAATTGATTGATCAGAGATCAGTACATCTTGTAGATTTATTGCTGCAGTTACTTACTTGGTGATTACATTTGATTTGCTTCATTGATCTTCGATCCTCAGCAAATCTGGAATAGTATATCTAGTTAAGAGGTCTGTATCTGTAACCTTGTGAAGTAATAATAAAGATCTGGATTTGAATGCTGGGTTTTTCTTCCAAGAGGGAGGTTTCCCAAGGTAGCTTCTCTGTGTTTTTTGTGTCATTTATTTGATTTGTTTATTTAAACATTCTAACTTAATTGTTCATTAGATCTGATCACTGAATGTTAACAAATTGTGCATTGCAATATCCAAGGTAATTATGCATACAAAATGGAAACCAAATAAATGCTAGGCGCAAATATGGTAATTACTGCCAATCCGAAAGTGTGGAAGTTAAATAAACAATTTTAAGATCATGCCAATCCAAAAATGTGGAACTTAGTTTATTGTTTAGGATCAAATTACTACCTTTGGTGCTCCTTGGTGCGTTCACGAAATTCAGTTGCAATATCTCGCCCTTGGTATGATGATATCACAGGTCTTATATCAGCTGGACGATTGCGGGCTACGTCTGCAAGTCAAAAGACATTTTCTTTTTTATTCAAAAACTTCCAATGTTGAACATATATAAGGCACAAAAAATTTAACAATCATTAAGGATACGTTTCAGGTGATTAAACATCACTCATGCATGGCATTACTCTATAGAGAACTCATCACCCTCTATTTATTAAAATCTCACATTCAAGAAATGGTATAAGATCTAAAAGAGATGTATCATCTGGTTCTAGCTTCCATGGCCTGACTTGAATAGCATTTTCTGCTTGCAGACAGGATTCTCCAGCATGTCCACTCAAGTAAATAACTTTTGCAGGGTCTCTATTCAACTTTGACAAATCCTGTTAATGATACTTGCATTATTAGTCTATAAAAAACAAAATACAGCAATCAAACACGTTTCCACACACACTTTTTGAGATTTGGAGAAGATGAATCATTCCCAAGAAAAACGCTAAGAAACATGGGGTAAATACTAGAACCCAGAGCCAGAAATCAATAAAAGACAAAGATATAAAATATTTAGGATTCACTCTAGACAGAAAACCAAACGATAAATAGAATTTCTTTATGCTTAAAACCAGAGCATATAGAATTTTTTTACTTTCTATACTGGAGCCTACATCTTGCTTTAGTTCCATTTTCAAAAAAATTCAAAACTTGAAGTCAAAACTACAAATATGGTGTGACTGCAATATAATAGAAGTCAAGAAAGCTGTCTCCTTAATGAAGCTAATTGGCACAGTGAGGAATATAGGAGAAAGAAGATGCAATTATTTCTTTAATAATTAGCCACTTTGGAAGGCCAACCTCGAAAAGTATTTCAAATAACAACAAAACTTCCAATACAATGCTTAACAACTACTTAGAACCTCCTATTCATAGGCACCATTGGACAATATTAACAATCCCAATGAGGCATACCTAGCTTACCAAAAAATATGCTGAAGGACAAACAAATGACTGAAACAAAGATTATGTGAGCCATGGTTATCACATATCCCAATACATTCAATGGGTTGAGGGTTTAACATGTTCCTTCCCTTAAGACAAGCATTCTCCTCAATGTTGATTAACAATGGATGCTTGTTCATAAAAGCTTCATCTTCCCATGTTGAATCCAAGTGAACCTCAATCAAATTCACAAGTTTTCTAAAACTCAAAACAAATCTACTGAATTTTCACGATTTTTTTAAATAAATGTTTTTTCGTTTGTTTGCGGCAAATCTAGTCTTTTTCCTATTCATGCATGCAATAAACTAGTTTAATGTCACCCAAGATATGTGTAGGTTGAGTTAATCTTCATGTGGAAAATTAAACACCCTACAGCCGACATGGCATAGCTCAAAGACTCATGGGAAGAAAGAACCATTGAAGCATCACCAATGATCGTTGCAAAAAAAATTCTATTCAAGTCGTCAAATGTAGGAGACCTGTGTCTGCCTTATACCAAAATCCTACATTTCGCAGTCATAATCAAGAGGGTTATTGTAAATAGTAGAAACATTTCAAATTTTTGTCCTATATAAACTGAGGTAAAATTCATTTCGCAGAAACTCAAAAGCTCCCATGGGTAGTGAGGCAGATTCCCGACCACAAAAGGTATTGGACGAGAAGCAAGAGAGGCTTTAGTTTTGAGCTTTAAATTTCTCTTGAAAAAGTTAAAATTAAATTTCACTTATCAAAGGGGTAGGTATTGTTATCTCTATGACTATTAGTAAATCGATGATAAAGATTATTTATATATTAAAAGTTCTTTTTTGGTTACTACTTTTTTATTTATTGTGAATTGTTTAAAAATGCTTAAACCCATATGAGCATCAAAATGAGACTAATATCAATTGCTCCAGCAACCATGCTAGAAACCATACAGGAAAGACCACAAATCACAACTTAGAAATTCATTTATTTAGAAACCATCTCCGCAGAAAAAGCCAACTATGGAAGACCAAGAATCAGAATTCCATCTTTGATGTCCCTTTGGAATTTGTACTAGGTCTCCACAACAAGAACTCAATCTTTTAAACAATAAAGTCGAACTCAAGTATATAATGAGAAATGGAAGTGACTTTATTTGATTTCTCAATTTATCAAGTCACTTCAGTAATCATACAATATTATCCTTATGATGTTTTTTAAAAGGAAAAATATTAAATAATTACACTAATGGCTTATTAAATAATTAAACATGCTCTTAATTTTTTAATTATATTTTAAGCCAAAAGGGGACATTACACAGATATGTAGAACTAGGCATAAAATTGGGGATTTAGCAAATGTTGTGCCATGCAGATGGTCAATGGCATGGAGGGCTTAGGCTCAGCTTGTTGTTAGTGCTCATTCTTGTGTCTAGTAAAATAGCTCAATGTTATCCAATAACTACTTCACACAACACTTTTCCCCATGGTAAGGTATTTGATACAAGGCTCAATGCGACCTTTAATTGTGATCATGCCACGACTTTAGGTTTTATTAAGGCAGTTGTGGGTGAGATTAGTCTGGAGGAAGCAGGTCCATCAAGACAAAAATTGTTTATCATGAAGGATTAGTCAATAAAATGGTTAAAATTGTCCCTAAATAAACCCTTTGAATGTCGTTGTTTTGTCCTCTTCTTGATGTCAATTTTCAAAGGGAGTTGGTGATGACCAATGCAAAACAATTTGTAGAGAGGGTGTAAGTGGCTGCAGAAGGAGCTCCACTAGAGGGACCTATGTTTGGAATGCAAGGAAAATGTGATGTATTATAGGGAGCCACAAGAGATTTGGGTATCCTGTTGAGACCTCCAGGAGGAGCTGGAAAACCTTATGGTTACTCATGACCATGGCATTCTGGAGGTTTATAGTGCCCTCAGAGTGTTATATCTAACTTTTGCAAAAATGAAGCCCGCTAAGTTCTGTGAAGATGTTTTTCTTGGTGTCGAATTCCCAGTATTAGGGCCTTCTTGATCTGGCTCATTAGATGATTGGGTTCAGCAAGGAGTGACAAAGGTGGCTTTACACAAACTGAATGGTTATGGCCTGCCTGCAAGTGATGCTGTGGCTCATTGAGGTTCTACAAATAAAGGTAGGTAGAAATTGCTACAATTTCTACTGTTTCAATTTTGTTAACTGGCCATACAAATGTATTTTCAAATCTTGAACCTGACTGTTTAAGTTTATCGGTTTAGCAGTTATACCAGAAAGTATGTTATTTCTGTTATTAATGAACTTTCAAAAATAATAAAAATTATTTAAGGGGGAGGTTCGCAACAGAACCGTCACTAGTTAATCAAAAAAATATTTTAAAACAATCATCGTCTTGACTTGCAAATTGCAACTATTTGTTCTACATATTGCATATATAATGTTAGGACAAAGTTGCTAATTTCTGACAGGTCCTCCCTTTACTAGCAAGTCATTGTACTAACACTACCTATACATTAAATCATTCTACTCTTATCTTCTCTGTATATTGTTCATTGTTCACGGTAAACAATTTCAATATATTTCTATACCGCAACTACAGATATATTAAAAAACATTATTAGCTATCAAA
The DNA here is from genome assembly GCA_018584345.1 of Thuja plicata. Classification (NCBI taxonomy): domain Eukaryota; kingdom Viridiplantae; phylum Streptophyta; class Pinopsida; order Cupressales; family Cupressaceae; genus Thuja; species Thuja plicata. Next base: position 1,896,437 of record MU226802.1, read on the forward strand.
TAAGCCTTAAGGAAATCCATATTATTAGAACTAACAAAATTTACAACACAAGTGGAATAGAGGAAAAAAGCCCTCAACAAATAGAGGAACACTAGAAAACTTTTGACAGCCAAACATTCATTACCCTTTTATATCCTGCAGTGGGTCATTGGATTATTGTATTAAACTTAGAATTATCTAGGAAAAACTGAGAAAGATGGGCATCTGATCAAACTTTGGAGTTGAAGCTCTCTCAGAGAAATTTCTATTGAGGAGCACATACTGCACATTAAGTTCTCACATCAATGTTACAGTTACATACCCTGTAATGTTTGCCATCAATGTACTGGGTAGCATCCCTTGATAATCTGTATCTCACACAGCCTTTCTGATCAAGCCTTTCCATGATTGGCTCAACATACTACTAGTATAGAAGGGCAGTGAAGGAAAACTGTAAGTTTCAAATTAGAATATTGAATCTAAAATAAAAAAATTGGAAACAGAACTACTTGAGTTTGCCATTTGAAGAGCAAAGGAAAAGAAACTAAAAAACACTTTCAAATGATAAGAAAGCAAATTGATATGAACATTACCATGTTCAATTGGTCAGAAAAAACCACAATTTCGTAGAAAAGGGCAAGATGCTCTAAAAACGCATCCACTCCAGGCCTTTTAAATGTTCTCCAACCTCTTTCTCGCTGCAGTACAAAAACAGGTACCGGAGTCGGTTTACATTACACCATTCAATAGGAAAAAAATATCATCATGTTGAAAATGGATAACATGCTATACATTTCATGTCTCACTATATATAGATCCCTAAAGATCTGATTAAGATGAAACTGATTTATATACACAAGAACATGATCATCACTCGGACTCTCATGAAAACTTTCTCGGAATATATTTGCATTGCTGCTGGGTCTCCTTTACTAACAGACAATAACCACTGTAACTGTAGACTGTAGTTGAAGAAATGTACATAATTTGACAGTATCCCATATCTAGGATGCACTGATCAGATTCTAAACATTATATTAGAGTATTCTAATTGAGAACAGTCTCTTAATAATGCCATTAAATTGATGCAAAAATGTGTCATCAAAAGGAAATATTTAAATAAAGCAACACCAAAGAGCTTATACAAGCGAAAAAAGACAGTTATAAGAAAAGAGGAGCTCTAAATTTACTGATAAATAAATTTACTGAGAAAGATGTACAGTCATCCTCCATTCCTGACCTGTGAGGTGCTCCCCGGCTAGAATTGACTCTGAACAGCGGTATTCATTGCTCTTGGTATTGTTTGTCTAAATTTCTCTTCAGAACCATTTTGATTGCATTTGTTTTTAGGGGTCAATTTGGGAAAGTATTATACTATATTTACTTTCAATTTGTTTGTTTTTGTTTTGAATTGTTTGTAATGTCCCCTTTTTAGCTCACCATGGTTGGTGGTTTGGATTAGCCTATCAGTGGCCCTCGTAGGCTAAGTCAAATGGTTAGAGCCAGAGGGTCTCAGTTGGCTGAACAGGAGGCCAATTCCCATTCAGAATACAAGAGTGTTCAGGATTGCTCTTCGTTTGGATCAGTACGACACACTTACTATTTATAGTAAGTGTGTCTATTTCAGGAGAGTTATGATTTCTATTTTTGGCAGGGCACCTGGACTCATGGTCTACACAATGGTCGACTCCAAATCGCAGTTGGCTTAGTGGATGGCTTAATTTGGACTTATTGATATATCATATTACTAATCATTAATAAAGTTACTTTATTAATGATAATGCCGTTAAAAGGTTATAATATAAAGTTTTAATGAGTGGGGCCAATTGACACTTAAAGTGCATTAAATGAATATATTATTAAGTGGCTCATTAAATATTTTCCCTAAGTCAACGCCCGAAGCAACAAAAGGCAAATATATTTAATGCATTAAGAAAACACAAAAGCAATGTGTGTTTGGCGTCAAGTTTATATAAAGGCTTCATGAAGTAAATCGACCATCATTATGAATGAATACTTTGACATTGTTGGCATGAGTTTTCTTCTTGGGAATTTGGCGTGACTTTCCAAGGGTTTTGCCGCTTGGAGAAACGTGATTTCCTTCAGGAATTTCTTATTTGAGGTGTTGAAATAAACACTGAGATTTGCTTTGGAGTGGCTTATTAAAGACCTGCATTTGAGCTACAGCGTTGAGGAGAATTTAGGGGAGTTTAAATTGGTTGACAGAGATATACTTGCAGAGATTGTAATTAGTGGTCTGCAAATTAGTATATGCAGCCCTGGTATCTGACTTTGGTGAATAATTAAGGGTGTCGTGCCTTCTTCTCAGACCCACTGAGCCCTATAGCCAGCGTTTGGGGTTTCTTTGGCCAGCCGCCCAGTATTTTGGCTTCCATTTTACACAGCTTGGGCGTCTAGTAATACATGCTCACTGCAATCAGAAATTGGAAGAATTTGACATTACCAGACAGAGTTGGGCAGCAAGGTTCCTTTCTTGAATGCAAATTTAATTTCCAGATTTTATATTGATCATATTTATGTAATGCAATTGCAATTCATTGAATAAATAATGTCAATTGGTACATTGCTAAAGTTTCAGAATTCAATTTCATGTATATGTCAGTCTTTCTTTGTTAAATCTCATTACAAGTTTTAAACTTCAAACACTAGAAATATTCAAACATTGCAAAAAACATTAAGAAACTATCAATTATTTGAGTGGTTAGAAGTTGAGCCCACAAGGCTCATTACAGTGGTATCAGAGTGGTTTCCTGCCATCCTCTTGGGGTTGGAAATTAAAATTTCATAAAATTCACACAGCTGAATTTTGAGTGACCAGCACTCTTGCAGTTGTTTCAGTGATGGAAAAATTCAAGAAATCAATTAAACAGGGAAACCAGATGAAGGTTACACCATAAGATATGTTGGGTGATAGAAGGGAAGAAATACTTAGCATCCAAGACACAATATCATAGGCTAGCTCGTGATCTATTTGCAAGAAGAGATGGGTCATGAAATGACAAGCAAATTGTATCTAGTGATAAGAAAGTGGAATTTGAGGAGGAAGTGAACATTAACAGTGCCCAAGAAGTTGTTATCAGCACTGATAATAGTACTGATTTTTATGACAGCAGTCGTAATGTTGAGCCTACTCATGAGATAGCAGTCATTCCATGCGTGAAAGATGGATGTATGGAGTTCCCTAATGTTGACACTCAAGATTTGGGTGTTAGAAATGAATTATAAGATGCAGATTCATGCCACAAGTCTAATTTTGTAAATCAGACCTTGGAAAATAAATCAAAAAATTCATTAGTTGGCAATGAGTCCCAGGATTGGGTTTTGGATGGACATGCAGCTACCTTGGAAGAAGTGTGCGAAGACATTGTCAAATCAGCAGTTTCTACAGTGTATTTTGAGCCATCCTATGAGGTATATAACAGCAGTACCTTTGATGTTGATGTGTGTAGTACGTAATAAAGTCATTTTGTATTAGACTTAATTATGTTTTATCGGGAGGGTAGTTCGAAGCGAGGAGATACGTCCGTTGGTTTCCCCAACCAACCGACTATTATATAAGTACTTTGGTTTATTGTGTTGGACTTATGGTTTTGTTGGTATTAAATAAAGAAATAACATTTCCTCGCCATCTTGGTATTCTGGTATGGTATTCTGTGTATTCTGTTGGTATTGGTAATAAATGTCTTATTGGTATCACTGAATATATGTTGTATTGTCCTGTACATTGTGCATTAATAACCATTCTACATTTTGGCGTCGTTGCCTAAGTCCGGACCTAGAGGTCATAGAGAAGAGGAGGGAATACCAAAGTAAGATCAAGTAAAACGAGATCTGATGGTGACCTGGGAAGTACTAGTACGTGCGAAGGGAAGCCGAGAGAGAGCGGTTCCACATAAGCACAATACGGACAAACTTCGGTACCACCAACGATGTAGGATCTACTTGGAGGAATTCCTCAACTTCTGACTAGACATTTGGTCCACTCAATAAATTCATGCCCCTGCTTCTAAACAAATATCCTAAGCGTAGGCCTGAAGAAGAAACTGAAGAAGAAGTTGCCCTGCGGATTCTTGGCCAACAGCAACAAGAAGAAAGGCGTCGCCGCTTGAGAGGATTGGGGAGCCAGTCTCTAAGTGACAGAAAATTTGAGGAAAGCCTGATCGAAAACACCATAGAAGGAATAGCCAACTTGGCCATTTCAAAAACATTGAAGGAAGGGGGGGAGAATCCTGAAACCCCTGCTCGAAGAGAGTACCGGGAGGCTAACCACTCCGCCCAAACAGAGGAATCACAAGGAGAAGGAGAGAGCACTAGTTCTGGAGGGCGCATTCCCATAGGAGGGAGCGTCCCGGCAGGAGGAAGCATCCAGGCAGGAGGAAGTGCGGAAGTGTCCCGGCAGGAGGGAGTGTCCCGGCAGGAAGAAGTGTCCCGGCAGGAGGGAAGAGCAGAAAAAGAATGACAGTAGTCAAGCAAAAACTTCCTAGATTTACTAGAGAAGGGTCGGATGACCCGGCCCGACACTGTAAAACGTGTATCACCATATGGCAGGCCAATGGAGAAAATGATACAGATGAATGGTTAAAAGCCTTCCCTGCCACACTAAGAGAGATCGCTATTGATTGGTATACAGACTTGGATGCTGCCCAGAAAACCACATGGAAGGACCTCTGTACTGCCTTTGAGGAGGAATTCAAACTCCTACGTGATGATGACGAGATAGTCACGGAAATCTATAATACCAGGCAAGGGATAAATGAGTCGGTTAGGGGTTATACTAGGAGACTCAAGGAATTGATAGGGAAGTTGGATAACAAACGTGCTGGCGGATTGAAAAAAAGATGGTTCAACCCCATCCTTAAAACGGAAAATGAAGATAGTACCACCATCATCCTTTGGAGAGGCATGCACCCAAGCAATGGACATCAAAAGTGAAAATAAAACTGCCAAAGCTAAGAAGCAGGGAAGCAGTAGTGAGAGCTCAATAGAGAATGGGGATGAGTCCAAGACCATCCAGGCCTTGAGAAAAGACATGATGCGGTTGATGAAGGAAGCTACTGGAAGTAAGGAGGAAATAAGAGAGGGGCGGGAACTCTGGTGTACAGATTGTGAAGAGGGACATACAAAAGGAACATCCCCGCGCAAAGCTTTCTGTGATATCTGTCAGGTGGTAAGCCACACAATCAAAGACTGCCCCTACAATCTAAAGGCACGTAGTGCTCAAGTATTCTTCACCCAAGGAGAACAATCCACACCACCCGCCACCCCCTCACGTAACACAAACACAGAAGCTTCACCTGGAGGGTATCGAAACAATAGAAGAGGGAGCAACAACAACAGCAATAACAACACACCTCAGAGAGCAATCAAGTACGATTCTAAAGGAAGACCCATGATTCAATGTAGGCGATGTAACGAATGGGGACACTTTGCGCGGGATTGCCAGAATGGGGGAGGACAGAATGAAGGGATGTTATGTAAATGGTGTGGACTGGGTAATCATGAGGATGCCAATTGCCCTAGACAAAAGGGGGTGAATAGGCTTGAAATTGCAAAGTCGGAGAAGGAAGTATTTGCTATCACAAGAATGCAGACTAGGCAACTTGCATACCCCGACATAGCTATAGAGAGAGAAAGGTTCTAAGAAGCCAGGAATGACATTAGAAATAACATGCTAGAGGGAGGAAGAGGAAGTACCACTAAATCCCCAAATAACCGGCCAGTACCTAGCATCATGAAACAAGTACTGGAAACCACCATCCCTGTGAAAATTGTGGACCTACTAGAAACATTACCTCAGCTACGGGTAGCAATATCACAAGGAATAAGTAGAAAAGAGGAAACCCTTAAGGAAGAGGAGAAAGAAGAAAAAACAGCAGAGACGGATAGGAACAGGGAGGACACCTGTAGTAGTGGAAATGGAAATAACAGGGTGCAAACTATCAAATACTATTGTGGACGGAGGGTCCGGTGTGAATGTCCTACCAGAGGAGACTTGGAAGGCACTAGGGAAACCCACCCTCTGGCCACCCACATTTCAATTGGTAAGAGCAGATCAACATGGAATCAAGCCGATAGGAACCTTAATGGGACAAAAGGTAATGATTGGTACACAGCAGTTTCTCCTGGACTTTGTGGTAATTACTTTGGAAAAGAAAGGGTACGATGCATTGTTAGGGAGAGGTTGGCTGGTGGCAGCAAAGGCCACCCATAATTGGAAAAAGAATACCTTATCCATAGAGGTAGACGGGAGAAAGTACACAATAGATCTGAGGAATCAGTGTGTCAGTCAGGATCTCACATCCGACTCAGAGGGAGAAGACAGAAGCAACGGAACCAGATGAAGGAGTGCTTCGGTTAGGGGAATGTTCAGAAGACGAAACTAGTTCCCTCAATGGCCTGTTTCACTGGCAGATGGGAGACTATGAGGTATTCTAGCTAGAGTGCAATATGTTGCAAATCCAAGAGACAAAGGAAAGTTACCCGGAAGGGTATAGAGAATACAAGGAGGGCAAGAACACCATCAATAACAAACCAGCACACATATTTGATGAAAAGATAGAATACAAGGAGGCCAAATTACAAACAATAAATCTGGGTGAGAAGGATGAACCCAACGAAATCTTCGTAGGGGACGACTGGGACTCAGTATTGAAGGGACCAGCACTCAAAATCTTTCTTGAATACAAGGATGTATTTGCCTGGACATATAAAGACTTAAAAGGAGTACCACCAAAGTTGTGTGTCCATCGGATACCATTGATACCAGGAGCAAGACCGATGCGTAGGCGACCTTATCGAAGGAACAAGAACTATGCTGCCAAGGTTCAGGAGGAAATCACAAAAATGTTGGAAGCAGGAATCATATTCAAGGTACAAACCAGTGATTGGGTGTCCCCAATAGTTATATCACTAAAGAAGGACAGGATCCAAATCTGGATATGTGTGGACTTCAGATGCTTAAATACGGTAACTATAAAAGACCCCTTTCCTATTCCTTTCACTGATAGTATCCTAGAAGAGGTAGCCGGCCATGAAATATACTCCTTCATGGACAGGTTTTCAGGCTATAACAAGATCAGCATTGCTGAGGAGGATAAGCTAAAAACCGCATTTGTCGTAGAAGATGGGGTGTATGCTTACAATAGAATGCCCTTTGGACTGTGCAATGCACCAGCCACCTTCCAAAGAATCATACTACATATCTTTCATGGCATGTCTGTGGGGAACTTCAGAGCTTTTCTGGATGACTGGTCAGTTTATAGCAAAAAGGAGCACCACCTCAAGATCATTGGTGAATGCATGGATCGATGCAGAAGGGCTAGACTAGCCTTGAATCAAAAAAAATGCACATGGTTCCACAAGGCAGACTCCTAGGCCATATAGTATGCAAGAAAGTGTTGAAAACAGATCCGAACAAGATCAGGGTAATTCTGGAGATGGAAGCTCCATCTGATGTTACTGGGGTAAAGTCCTTCTTGGGACATGTGGGGTACTACAGAAAATTTATAAAAGGATTTGTTGGAGTATCTCTATCCTTAGAAAAACTTACCAGGAAAGGAGAGCGGTTTTGCTAGAAGGAATAGGAGGCATTCCAGGAACTAAAGGAGAGACTAGCAGTTGCTCCAATTCACACATACCCCGATTGGGACAAGGACTTTCACGTCCATGTGGACGCTTCTAATTACGCAATAGGAGCCACCCTGGCACAAATGGGGAAGGAAGGACTAAACCATCCAGTGTACTTAGCGAGCAGGCTATTATCAAAAGCAGAGCGAAATTACAGCACCACTGGAAGAGAAGCACTAGGTATGGTTTATGCAGTTCAGAAATTTAGACATTACCTATTAGCTACTCCTTTTAATTTTTTTGTTGATCATCAAGCACTCATGTATCTCATGAATAAGCCTGTAATCCAAGGGAGAATAAGCAAGTGGCTAATCATCCTGCAAGAATTTACTTTTAAAATCATAGTCTGGCCTGGAAAAAGTCATGTAATTGTAGATCAATTATCAAGAATCAAGTCGGGTGAAGCTCCCGGAAGTGGAATAAATGAGGACTTCCCTGATGCCGACTTATTTCAAATTGCTATACTACCTCAATGGTATGAAAGGATAGGGCAGTACCTGTCAAAAACTACATTTCCAAGAAAAAAGGCCAGTAGCAGAAAGGAGAAAGATTGCACTCGAGCGAGACATTTCAATTAATAGAGGGATAACTATACAAGATGGGGCCAGACGAGATTTTAAGGAGATGTGTGGAGGAAGAAATCTTGGGAGTCCTAAGAGAATCCCATGAAGGTTTGCGGGAGGCCATATGGGGTCAGATGCAACAGCCCGGAAGGTACTGTTGGCAGGACTCTAATGGCCCACAATGTATGTAGATGCTCGAGAATGGGTCCTCAGCTGTGATACGTGTCAGAGGGCAAGGAAACCCCTGAAAAGAAACTTCATGTCGTTGTTTCTGTCCCAACCACAAGAATTGTTTGAGCGATGGGGGTTGGACTTTGTAGGGCATCTCCCTGCCAGCAATAATCACAGATGCAGATACATAGTGGTAGCAACCGAATACCTTACAAAATGGGTCGAGGCACGAGCACTCCCAGACAACACAACTCTCAATACTGCAAAATTCCTCTATGAACAGATAATAACAAGATTTGGTATACCACTACAGCTCACGAGCGACAGGGGGGTGCCTTTCGTGAATCAAACAATCAGAACAATGACAAATGACTACAAAAAATTTCACTCATTTTCCAGTCTGTACTACCCGAGGGTGAATGGCCAAGCAAAGGCCACAAGCAAAATATCGGTATCAATTCTATACAAGACTTGTGGAGTTGAAAAGGGAGATTCGGGGAAGAGACTACCAGCAAGTCTGTGGGCGTACAGGATGACTTACAAAGCCACCACTGGGAAAACACCCTTTGGTGCAGTACACCCATGACTGTCACTGATTGACTGTCACTATGTAATGTTTTGGGTTTGTAATAACTGGATTGGTCTCAGAGGATCATCCTATTTTGGTTGTGGGTCCATTTGTTTGGTCAAGGATTTCTGAGGCAATCTTATGAGCCTAGAGATGCCTTAGTCCATTAGGATCATCTGTTTAGTCTTAAGTTGCTTTAAGTATGTTTTTATGCTTTATGAGTCCCAGGGGTTGAATTCTTTGGATTCATGTTATTTTGGTCATATTATGTTAAGTTGATAGGTTAGGATCCAATCCAAAAGTCTTCGAGTGCAAAAAGACAAGAAATTGCCAAATGTTGAAAAAGATGTAAAAATGTTGCTCATGCAACTTCCAAAAGTTCCTCGAGAGTTGCAAGATGGAAGCCCAACAATCATAGGGCGTTTTGGATCGATTTGACTTCACATATGAAGTGTTTTTAAGAGATTACTTCGAACCAAGATGGTTAGAAGTTTTGTATTGGAGTTTTGATGCATTTGGAATGGAAGATGAAGAGGTTTTCTGAGCATTTTTGAACTGTACGGCCGTGTCTAGTGTGATCTTTGCAAACCAAGTTGATGTTTTGAAGGTCCTTTGTGTTATTGTAACTTTTGAGTTGATTTGAGATTGTTTAGTTTTGATTTGAGGTGTTTTTGATTCAGTTTTCTAAAAGTAGTCTACGAAGAGGCTAGTTAGAAGCTCATTCCACAAATGGAGTCCTAACTTGCATTTGGTACGGTGGAATTCACTAAGATTCTGGAAAATGCAAGTTAGGATGACATATTTAAGGATTCCAAAAGCTCAGGAGATGGCTTGAATGGCAAGGCCTTCATGCATCAAGCCCTAGGCTGAATATCTCAATGTATTCAGCCTAGAATGAATGTAAATGAGTTGTTGTGTTGAAGAATTAGATTAGTTGAGTGAACTGAAGGTGGATTTGAGTTGTTAGGAGTTACTTGAGGAGGTCTGAAGCACTGTATCAATTCCATGCACCCATTTCTTAGCACTTGCTTTGATATCCAAGCCTAATTTGGCCAATTAGGTCTGCGAACTTTGTGAGGGTTAGGTGTTGCTGGAGTGGAGTTGAAACCTAAGGTTTTGGGGATCAGTATAACTTCCAAAAGGGTATCTAAATCTATCCTTAGTTTTCTACAAGGTGATCAGGAGGAAAAGTTAAGTTCCAAAAACCACCTGGACAGACCTACAAGGAATTCTAGGACAGTCCTAGATAGGTACTGTACGACAGTTGGAGGATCAAACCAAGGGTTGATTCTCAGTCCTTATAACATAAGGAAGGTGTCCCAATAGCAATTTGGGGTTGGGGAAGTCACTGGTGAAGACTTCTAGTTTGTGGCTTAGAATAGGGCTAGTGTCCCTAAAGCACAAAGTTGCAGGATTTTGGTTTGAATAGTATTCACTTGGGAAAGGCCAGTGAGGGACTCTACCACCTTGGATAGGTAGAAAACATTGTGTCAAAAGGGATCAAGGACCCAAGGAGAGAATAAGTTGTGTTAGGTGGATAGGGAAAGAGAAAGGACCAATACCACACTTCTTGTTGTCACCTCTGCATTAGGTGGTATTGGAGCTTAGAAAAGCTCTTGGGAAGGAAGATGACAGAGAAAGTTGATGAGACTGAAGGAGAGATCCCTTTGAGGGTCACAAACATGGAGTAAGCTAAGATTGTGAGGGAGCAGGCAGCTAAGAACAAGAAGATGGAAGCAGAGATAGAAAAATTGAAGAGTTCTCAGACAAGTAGAACTACTGGTGATGATTCAAAGTCAGACCAAGAAGAGGAGATTGAAATAGAGAGGACAAGGGTACCAGAAGAGCAAAGAATCTTAGAAGCTTTGGAGAGAGTGGGTAGGAGAGATAACAAGCCAGACCTACCAATGTTTATGGGGAAGATGGACCCTGAGGAATGTATGGATTGGGTAAAAGCCCTAGAACAATATTTTGAGTGTGAAGATATCCCTATCTCACAGAGAACAAAAATTGCCAAGTCAAAAATGAAAGGAGATGCACTAAGTTGGTGGAATTTCCTACAAAGGGAAAAGGGTAGAGAAAGAAAAAGACCCTATAACCACATGGAAGAATATGTTGAGGGAAATCAAGAAACAATTTGTTCCTGAAGACTATGAAGTAACTCTACACAAGAAGTTACAAAATCTGAAGCAGAAGGATCTTGATGTGGGATCTTATTACACTGATGAATCCCACAAAATCACAATGAAGACAAAGACCCCTGAAAGTGAAAAACAAAAGCTTGCTAGATACATGAATGGGCTCAAGTACAGTATTCAGGATGAACTAAGTTTATTTTGTCCCCAATCTGTACACCAGTGTTATCAGATGGCTATGAAGATTGAAGAGAAACAAAAGAGGAGAGGAGAACAAAACAGTAGAGGAAGGGGGAATGGTTTCAGAGGTAGAGAAAGGTTTCAAGGAAGAGGATTATCTCCAAGACCACAGGGAGAATCCAGTCACCAAGAGTATGACAAAGAGCAGAATCACAGAGGTAATTTCAGAGGGGGTAGAGGTAATAGCAGAGGAAGGTCAAGAGGTAGAAATACCTCTATGTTCACTGGGAAGTGTTTCTCCTACAACCAGATTGGTCACCAATCTTTTAGATGCCCAAACAAGGCCAACACAAGTCTCAGTACACCAGGAGGAGATAGGAGAGTCCAACTCACCCAAGATGAGGACTGTCAAAGCATGACTTCCTACCACACCACTACATCCAGACCTGCAGACCCTGAGCAAGGAGAGTGCATCATGTTCAATAGG
>MU226802.1:1909653-1927779 GCA_018584345.1 Thuja plicata
AAGTTTGTATGGACTGATGCTGCAGACAAGTCCTTTGAATATTTGAAGACAAGAGTCTCTCAACAACCTATCTTAACACTCCCTGATTTTCACAAGGTGTTCACCATTGAATGTGATGCTAGTAAGAGAGCTATTGGGGGTGTTCTAAGTCAAGAAGGGAGACCTGTGGCATTCTTTAGTGAAAAGCTTAATGAAGCTAAGCAGAAGTACTCTACATATGATTTGGAGATGTATGTTATGGTCCAATCACTGAGAAAGTGGAGGCATTACTTATTACCAAAAGAATTTATTGTATATACTGACAATCATGCATTGAGTTTTCTTAACAGGCAGGAGAAACTGAACCATAGACACCTCAAGTGGATGGAGTACTTGCAAGCATTCACTTTCACCATAAAGCATAAGAAGGGGGTAGCTAACAAGGTAGCTGATGCATTGAGCAGAAGGAATTGGGCTATACAAGAAGTGACCTTGGAAAGTGTAGGTATCTCTGTCCTCAAGGACATGTATCCCAATGACAAACACTTCAAGGAAATTTACAAAGTTTGTTTGGAACTAGCAGATAGATATCACACTGAGTTTGTAGAATACATGATTCAAGAAGGATTGTTGTTTAAAGGGAGTCAATTGTGTATCCTTGATTGCTCCATGAGGGAGAACATCATAAAAGAGAAACATTGTGGATGTCTATCAGGCCACTTTGGTCTTGACAAGACACTTGAGCTAGTATAGAGATTCTACTTCTGGCCCAAGATGCAGACTGAGATAAGGATATTTGTGGAGTGTTGTCTAATTTGTCAAAAAGCCAAAGGCACCAGTTCAAATGCGGACTTATATACACCATTGCCCATTCCTAGCAAACCTTGGGACTCCATCAGCATGGATTTTGTATTGGGTCTTCCAAGGACAAAGGCAGGCTATGACAGTGTTTATGTAGTTGTAGACAAGTTCTCCAAGATGGCACACTTCCTACCTTGTAAGACTACACATGATGCCTCAAGTATTGCAGGGCTATTCTCCAAGGAAATTGTAAGACTCCATGGTTTACCTCACAATTGTTTCAGACAGAGACCCCAAGTTTTTGGGACATTTTTGGTGTACCCTATGGAAAAGACTTGGAACAAACCTAGCTATGTCATCTGCTTATCACCCTCAATCAAATGGACAGACTGAAGTCATCAATAGGTATTTGGGAAACTTGATAAGATGTCTGACAAAGGAGTATGGAGTGGCATGGGATTCGATCCTTCCACAAGCAGAGTTCTCCTATAATGATTCTATCAACAGAAGTTCAGGACTCAGTCCTTTCCAAATTGTCTATGGATCCCACCCTATGGGTGTCTTGGAGCTAAGAAACATTCAGAATTTTGGCCAGAGGAGTGCCCAAGCTGATGATTTTGCAGAGGTAATGAAGAACATTCATCAACAAGTGAAAGAGAGATTGCAACAAACCTCTGAGAAGTATAAACAAGCAGCAAATGTCAAGACGAGAGATGTCCAATTCAAGGTTGGAGACACGGTTATGGTTCACCTGAAGAAGGAAAGATTACCCAACGAAAAGTACACCAAGCTAATGATGAAAAAGATTGGCCCCTTCAGAATCTTGAAGAAATGTGGCAATAATGCATATAGAGTTGAATTACCTTCAACTATTGGTTTATCTCCCATTTTCAATGTAGCTGACCTATATCCATACAAAGGTCCTGTTACTGATCTCTCCATTGCAGGTGCTCAAGATCTGCCATAGGACAAGGAGCTACAAGATCTACCTAAACCACCATCACAAGAGATTGACTGTATACTGGACAAGAGGATAGCCAAACAAACCAGGAGGTCTTCTCTCTATGAATATGTAGTCAAATGGAAACACCATTCAGTGGAGGATGCTACTTGGTTGACACCTGAAGACATCAAGAAGACTGGTTTCAATTTAGAAGATCTCCCAACTCAAGGGACTTGAGTTATCTTTGTCTTGGGGAGTATGGTGCAGTGCACCCATGACTGTCACTGATTGACTGTCACTATGTAATGTTTTGGGTTTGTAATATCTGGATTGGTCTCAGAGGATCATCCTATTTTGGTTGTGGATCCATTTGTTTGGTCAAGGATCTCTGAGGCAATCTTATGAGCCTAGAGATGCCTTAGTCCATTAGGATCATTTGTTTAGTCATAAGTTGCTTTAAGTGTGTTTTTATGCTTTATGAGTCCTAGGTGTTGAATTCTTTGGATTCATGTTATTTTGGTCATATTATGTTAAGTTGATAGGTTAGGATCCAAACCAAAAGTCTTTGAGTGCAAAAAGACAAGAAATTGCCAAATGTTGAAAAAGATGTAAAAATGTTGCTCATGCAACTTCCAAAAGTTGCTCAAGAGTTGCAAGATGGAAGCCCAACTGTCATAGAGCGTTTTGGATCGATTTGACTTCACATATGACGTGTTTTCAAGTGATTACTTCGAACCAAGATGGTTAGAAGTCCTGTATTGGAGTTTTGATGCATTTGGAATGGAAGATGAAGAGGTTTTCTGAGTATTTCTAAACTGTACGGTTGTGTCTAGTGTGATCTTTGCAAACCAAGTTGATGTTTTGAAGGTCCTTTTTGTTATTGTAACTTTCCAGTTGATTTGAGATTGTTTAGTTTTGATTTGAGGTGTTTTTGATTCAGTTTTCTAAAAGTAGTCCAGGAAGAGGCTAGTTAGAAGCTCATTCCACAAATGGAGTCCTAAGTTGCATTTGGTCCGGTGGAATTCACTAAGATTTTGGGAAATGCAAGTTAGGGTGACATATTTAAGGATTCCAAAAGCTCAGTAGATGGCTTGAATGGCAAGGCCTTCATGTATCAAGCCCTAGGCTGAATATCTCAATATATTCAGCCTAGAATGAATCTAAATGAGTTGTTGTGTTGAAGAATTAGATTAGTTGAGTGAATTGAAGGTGGATTTGAGTTGTTAGGAGTTACATGAGGAGGTCTGAAGCACTGTATCAATTCCATGCACCCATTTCTTAGCACTTTGCTTTGATATCCAAGCCTAATTTGGCCAATTAGGTCTGCGAACTTTGTGAAGGTTAGGTGTTGTTGGAGTGGAGTTGAAACCTAAGGTTTTGGGGATCAGTATAACTTCCAAAAGGGTATCTAAATTTATCCTTAGTTTTCTAAAAGGTGATCAGGAGGAAAATTTAAGTTCCAAACACCACCTGGACAGACCTACAAGGAATTCTAGGACAGTCCTAGATAGGTACTGTACGACAGTTGGAGGATCAAACCAAGGGTTGATTCTCAGTCCTTATAACATAAGGAAGGTGTCCCAATAGCAATTTGGGGTTGGGGAAGTCACTGGTGAAGACTTCTGGTTTGTGGCTTAGAATAGGGCTAGTGTCCCTAAAGCACAAAGTTGTAGGATTTTGGTTTGAATAGTATTCACTTGGGAAAGGTTAGTGAGGGACTCTACCACCTTGGATAGGTAGAAAACATTGTGTCAAAAGGGACCAAGGACCCAAGGAGAGAAAAGGTGTGTTAGGTGGATTGGGAAAGAGAACGGACCAATACCACACTTCTTGCTGTCACCTTTGCATTACCCTTTCACTTAATGTACGGGCTAGAGGCTGTGATGCCTATGGAATATGGAGTACCCAGCTTGAGAATAGCAGTTGAACACAGATTAGGAGAACGGAAAGTCTAAAGGAAAGACTCAGTACTTTAATAAAGTTGGATGAAAGGAGGACACTTGCCCAATGGGCCACCCAGGTGGCACAAGAGCGACGAAAATTTTAGCATGACAAACACTTGAAGAAAATGAGTTTTAAACCCGGCCAATTGGTACTCAAGTATAACGGAAAAAATTAAATTAAGGCAGGCAAATTCAAAGTGCGTTGTTTGGGACCATACAGAGTTATAGAAGTAAAGGATAATGGAGCTATAAAATTATCAACATTGGATAATAATCCCTTAAAAGACATAATCAATGGATCGAAACTAAGGTTGTATAATCAAAAAAAAAGATACATCCCATATGTCACTTAGACATAATAGAAGAAATAAAAGAAAAAGTAAAAAAAGATTCGATGAGAGAAATAAGAAAAGCAAACCCTAACATCCATGAGTCTTATAAAAGACTTAGGGGCGGCCTTCCAACTCACACCACACCGTACGGGCAAGAGGACGTACGAGCACCGGAAGAAGAAGGTAGGGGCTTGGAAGCCGTACGAGCTCAGGGCAAGGAAGAGATCATCCCGTGTACGTGGGAGAGGAGGTCAGCTCGCAGCACAGGAGGAGGCCAGCCCGCGTACGAAGTGCAGGCTAGCCGTACGAAGGCAAAAGGTGGAGGAGGCCAGCCCGCGTGCGGATTGAAGGTGGACTGTATGGGAGGCCGTACGAAGGAGGAAGGCATCGCAGGGCCGTATGTCGTACGAACTGCAAGGCTGTACGTCGTACGAATTGTAGGGGCGTACGCTGTACTCAAGAAGGTCATACACAAGGAGGAGGCCGTACAAAGGAAGGCGGAGGCCGTAGGCAAGGAGGAGGTTGTACGCAAGGAGGAGGCCGTACGCAAGGAGGAGGCCATACACAAAACGGTTGCTGCAAAACAATTAATAAGGGCATACGGCAGTGGGCCAGAGACCGAAAGATGGTTAAGATTAGTGTGGGAAACCCGAGCAAAGGGAAAATTATTGATTCCAAACAGAAAAATCCAGCCTTACAGGTGAGAAAGGTGAAGAAGATGACAAGCAAGAAGGATAAAGGGAACATCATGGAAAAGACTACAGCTGCCAATATCAGTTTTGAAAGTGTAGTGGGAAGTGGATGCCGCACCTGGTGGGAAAATACAGAAGACAAGCACACTCTCAAGGAGGCATTACGCAGAGCAGAGGTAGATAGAATAATCTTTATGCCCATTTTTTATTTAAAGGAATTTGAATCTATATTGCAAACTATGGTGGATGGTTATGATAAGAAGACCCACAAATCCGTTATCCGGTACTCGTAGCAAACTGTAACAATCTCCTACTCTGCCAAGGAAATAAATAAGGTGTTTGGAATCCCCAACTGAGGACATGAACTGACAAAAACCCCAATGGCAATGGAGGAAAAAAAGAAGTGGCTAGAGTTAATGTGCAGAACTGATCTCACGAAACAAGAATGGGGAAGCATTCTCAACAAAAAGAGCAGCAGGGGTTTAAAGAAAATTTTCATAGCTAATGAAGAATGGCGATGCATCGTAGACCTGGTAAAAAGTAAACTTACAGCGGGAAGCCGCACGTTAGACATAGTTATCTGGATGTTGCTAGTGGTTGATGGGTTGAACAAGGGACAAGTATACAGCTGGGCGCAGTTTCTTTTAGAGAGGCTACGCGAATTCATGGAGTTAAAGCATAAGGCATTTAACATGCCGCATCACACCATAGCATTATTTCTCGAGGCAGTTCGTACTCAGGTAGAAATTGAACATAGAGGAGCATTGGTTCCAGCTAACAAGGTGGAACCCTACAAGCCAGCCATGACATATTGGGTTCACATGGACACCTTCGGAACAGGATCAGGTGGGGGAGAACGACGGAAAAAGAAACTAAGACAAGCAGTAACAAAAATACTTCCAAAAACATCTGAGGGATCAAGCCAGGAGGAGATTGGAGAAGGCAGCTCAAAAGAGGATGGGACCAGTACAGACACATCTTCAGACTCCCAAGAGGAAAGAATCTGCTTTGGCCACCTGAAGGGCACACCTACAGACATTACTTTTTTACCACAAGAAGGCTCATTGCCAGGTGGAGTACCTGTGTACGCCCAAATTCACAAAACAGATACACAGGAAGGACGTACCATCAGCTGTACAGTGGAAGACACCCGTACCACTCCTAGTACGGAAGGTGTTCGTACCACAAGTGCACATGTTTGTACCAAGGAGGACAGTCGTACGGAAAAAGAGAACCTAAGTACCGAGGAGGAAGGAAGTAAACAACAGAAGATTCCTCAATGGGGGGCAACAAGACTTTCCTTGCCTAGCGTAGCCAATCTGGTTCCTGCAGATCAGCAGACTCGTACCAAGGTCATAGACCTCAAAGGGCAACAAACGTGTGGACACAAGATAAGACTCCACACACCACAAGGTATAGAAGTGGCCCACCCAGTTGCCTTGGTGGTGCAAGCTGCGGAAAAAATGACTGCTCAGAGTACGGAGAAAAAGGAAGATACACAGGGTGAGGATGCTAGGGAGGACACAGTACTGGAAGAGGCAGATAGGTTGCTTGAGGAAGTTGGTATGGTACCACTAGCCTCGCCACCACCCATAGAAACAGAAGAAGAGAACATACTAGGAATACAAAACAAGACAGGGAATTGTTCCGAAAGGATCTCATTAGAAGATAAAGCAACAAGATTCCTTAAGGAGTTGCTAGCCATGGAGCACACCACTAAGGAAATCATACAGCAGGCCAAGAGTCAGAATGTGGAAGCCATAGTTAGAGCAACAGAGTCCTTGGCAACATTCATGAAGGGAAAATGCCATATAGGTTGGATCCTATTCCAGTAGTGTGGATACAAACACGAAGAAATAGCTGAAATCTAGATAGCCCCATGCATCATAGTGCAGGAACAGGAGTAGCCACCCCTCATGCACACACTTATAGAAATGGAGGTGGCTTTCAGGAGGACATACTTGGAACTTCAGCAAGAAAAGGACCTGACAAACCAAATAAAGAAGGATTGGGAAGAGGAAAAGGCTATGTGGGAAGCTAAATGGAAGATGGAACAAGCTGGCTTGTAAGAGAAATTAGCAGCAGCTGAAGCCAAAAAGATGGATGCATTACGGGTGCTCCAAGGAGTTCGGACCAAGTAGAAGGCTGCTGAACGAGATCTCCTACGCATCCAAGAACAAGCTCCAAGTCCATGGATGTCTTCACAACCCAACTCTGAAGTCTGATTTTCTTTTTTGTATTACAGTCGCCTGGAAGATGACATTTTTTTTGGGGGGGGGGCATATATGTAGTACGTAATAAAGTCATTTTGTATTAGACTTAGTTATGTTTTGTCAGGAGGGTAGTTAGAAGCGAGGAGATGCATTCGTTGGTTTACCCAACCAACCAACTATTATATAAGTACTTTGGTTTATTGTGTTGGACTTATGATTTTGCTGGTATTAAATAAAGAAATAACATTTCCTCGCCATCTTGGTATTCTGGTATGGTATTCTGTGTTTTCTGTTGGTATTGGTAATAAATGTCTTATTGGTATCATTGAATATATGTTGTATTGTTTTGTACATTGTGCATTAATAACCATTCTACAGTGTGCAAAGTTGGTAGCACACATGTTGAAACTTATCAATCAGTGAGTGGTGTTGAATCAACCTCTTATTATAGTGTTGATTACAAACCAGAAAAATTGTATGGTAATGGTTTGTCACAAGGTCCTCATCATTTGATTGGTCAACTAAAGGTTAATGACAGCATGATTGCCACATCCATAGAGCATTTTGAAGTTGCTCATCAAATGTTGGCTACCTTTGGTTGGAATACTCCTATGACAGATGAGCATGGTGATAGTGGTCTTTCCCTAGCAGAGTTCCATGCACTTCAAGAAGCCATTAGAATAATGAAACATAAATATTTACAATTACTTGTTGATAGGGATTATCTCTCGAGTGGGATTGCACTTGCTATAATGCGCAGTTGGCCTTTTGTGAGTCTCATTCATGAATTGAGGACCTTACCGTGGAGTTGAGTTTGGCACAATCTTCACCGACTACATATACAGTACAATCTTCTACAGTAGCAGTTGGTAATAATCTTATATCCACGGATTATGGTTGTGGGCAAGTTGGGGATGTGGCTACACCCATCACAGTTACAGGTGCAGTTGATACAGATGGGATGAGTACATTTGTTGAGAGCAGCAGAGAACCACATGTTGCACCAAGTTCTCCTAAGCAAGGTTGAAAAACTCGAACTCGGCAATAACTCGAACAGCCCAAAAAATTTGAAAAACTCAGAATCACCAAAAACTTGGCGAAAAAATTGGCTATAAATCGGCACTTTTATCGAACATTTGAAAATATATAATTTCTTAAAATATTCTTGAAAAGACATACATATACATCAAATTTGTAGAACATATACTGATTTGAGATATCCACCATATATTAATCAAAGTTTTGAGTTAGATACATAGCAATTAGAACTTAGCAGAAAACATAGAATCATATACCGAAAAACAAGTACGACATCTGAATAAAAATAAGTTCAATACATATCGAAGTCAAACTCCGTGAAACTACAAGTCTACAACTTCTGAAGACATATTAAGTTCAAGTATCAGTATCAATGAAAACTAGAAATAGAAATCATAAATTGCATCTACGACTAAAGCTCAAAAGAGATCGTTGTTGTTGGGTGGGTGGTGCTGAAGTAGTTGCATCATCCTCAACATGTGCCTGAATAGGTGCCTCAACAAAAGCCTCTGATGGATGACCAAGCTCATGTTCCTCCTCACATACTGGCACTTCTGCATCCCAATCATCTTCCTCCATCTCAAAGTCATCTAGCTAATCATCAGTCAAGAAAGGATCCACATGCAAATCCACATCATCACCATCAGGAGGAGCAACCCAATCTGTTGCATATGGATCAATCTCATCCAAGTCAAGTGCTTCATATGAAGCCTGCCCTCGCACCTTCTTTTCGTGCAATCAAAGGTTGTACCACACATAAACCAAGTCATTCAAGCGCTTCTGAGTCAACCTATTGCGCTTCTTTGTGTGTATGTTCTCAAAAACACTCCAGTTTTGCTCACAACCAGAAGCACTACATGGCTGTGATAATATTCGGATGGCAAGCTTTTGAAGATTAGGTGTTGTGGCACCATAATCTTCCCACCATAGATCTGCAAGGATAAAAAAAACCATTCATAATGCGGTGAAGATTCCAATAAACTTAATGAGCGAAATAAATGATATAATAAAACTAAACACATGTTCTTGTTTACCTGGCTGCAAGGTGTATCTCCTACGTATACAATCAAGTGAAGAAAACAATGACCCATCCTCTCTCTTGTAGCTCTGTAACTCATCAAGTACGAGGTCTCGAAGGTTCTCATGTTCAACTAATCTTCGAATACATGTGTCCAACCCAATTTGAACCTTTGCATCTACTCTGAAAGTATCGGAGAAGTAAAACTTGGGGTTCAAGTAGTAGGCAGCAGCATGAATATGTTGGTAGAGTTGTCGGTTCCACCTACGATCAATTATGTTCCATATGGGTCTATAATTGGTCTCATTTGACCTATACAAGTGTTGAATGGCCTCTTTGGCCCTATCCATGGCCTCATATAGATAGCCCATGGGGTTTTTATCCCCATCCACCATTCGTAGAACCCTTACCGACAGTTCTGACACCTAGACAAAAAAAATTAACAAAAATCAGCGGATTGCAATATCTGAAAATTAAATAATAAATCATCAATCGAGGTTTGAAAACTTACATTGATGATCTCCTCCATTACCTTGCCAAATCTAACATCAAACACAACCTTCACAACCTTCTCTGCTTCAGGCTTCTTGGCATAAGGACTCTCCAACCATCTCTCACTCACAAACATCCGCTTCAAGTTGGGCAATGTGGCTAATATGCATTGCAAGTTGAAAAAATTAGTAGCAAAGCGTGTGACCCTTGATCGCACGAGATCCTTACCATCAGTGTGCTCTCTCATAAGACTCAGTACAGTGTTCCACGGGGACGCGTCCCCTGCCCTTTTACCCCCGTTCCCGTCCCGAGTACGAAACGGGGACGCGGGGACCGATTTTCAACGTCCCCTAGCAGTCCCCTTTTCGTCCCCAAATTGGGGACTTTTAGGAAACTTCAAAAATCAAAGTCCCCTAAATAGGGGACGGATTTGGGTACCGGGGACGGTTAGGGGACGGCTTGGCCGTCCCCGGTACCCAAATCCGTCCCCTATTTCCCAACAAAAAAAAAAAGGCTGCCAGTCTTAAAAAGTGCGTTTTTTTTTTATTTGTTTGGTTTTCGGCAAGCCCCACGTGGACTCTAATATTAAATAAAAGATACTAAACCCTAGTATGGATGCTAAAAACATAAAAAGCCTAACTCTCTTTCATTTGTTCATTTCATTCATTCTTGCCAAAAAAAAAAAAGAAGAGGACTAGCAACAAAGCTTTCGTAGAGGACAGTCATATATTTGACATATATTATTTGTTGATACATTACTGATTTTGATTATTATGGACATCTAATTATGGAGTTGAAATTCTATGTTTACTATTTAGTATTTTAGTTGGACTTCTCTTTATGTCATTTCATGCACTTGGAGCCTTTGGGCATTTTCGCTATATGTACGCCATATTTTTACAATGAAAGTATTTGAACTTTGTTAATTTGCTATGTATTCAATCTTGAATCCTTGATAGCTAAGTTTTTAATTTCCATGTATGTCTCATTGTCTATGATATTCATATATGAACATTGAATTTTCTCTCTCTCTATATAAAAATCCCCTATGTTTTTAGTCGCCGTCCCCTAAGGTCCCGTCCCCTAAATTTTGACATCGACCCGTACCCATACCGGAAACACGTCCCCGTCCCCTAAAACGTCCCCGTACCGGAAACTCCGTGGAACATAGCTCAGTACCCATGTGTGATTGTAGATGTACTTATTGATATTCCTTCCATCTTCAACCACCTTCTCCACCCAACTCAGTTTCCCTAGGTCTTCAAGGAGAAAGTCAAGACAATGGGTAGCACAACGGCTCCAAAATAACATTGGATGCCTATCCATCAGAAGTTTACCCGTTGCCACATATGCAGCTGCATTATCAATCACAATCTGGATGACATTACCCACTCCCACTTCCACTACCACTTCATCCAACATGTTGCACAAAGTCTCTGCATTTTTCACCTTATCAGAGGCATCAACTGATTTTAGAAATACTAATTGTCCCCCGGAGGCAACTAGAAAGTTGAATAGCATCATATTCCTGCCATCTGTCCACCTATAGGATATAATAGTGCAGCCTCTTTGTTCCCAAACTTTTCTTTGCTCTTCCACAAGTTGATGAATGTTTTTGAGCTCATCCTGTAACAATGGCCCACTCACCTCATAACGACTTGGGGGCTTGAACCCCTTACCAGACACAGTCATTGCAGTGACCAATTGATCCCAATATGGACTACATAGAGCATTGAAGGGAATATCATTGTAGTACCAAAATCTTGCAACTGACACCTTTGTCTTCTCATGCATCTTTTTGTTACATGCAATGCCTTGCAATCCAAGTTGAGCACCAGGAATGTTATGTGGAACCCAAAAGTTTGATATATGGCCGCTCAAATTGTCCGATGATGATCCTCGTATCCGTGGCCCAATGGAAGAAGAAGCTCCTGCACCTGTTTGCAACCCTGTAGAACTAAACTCTCCCATTGGGGCTGCCATGGCATTTGTTGTCTTCTTTTGCTCAAATGCTTCAAGGCTTGCTATAGCCTCCCTGGTAGCCTCTTCAGGGCAGCCGTCACATGGTGTGATATCATGGCCTTCTATCTTTCCAATGTGATATTTTTAGCCGAGTTATGCCCCCACTCATAAACTTAGGACAATGGTTACATTTCACATCTCTTTTTGGTCCCCGTGTCCCATGTTTCCAAAAAGCATCCCTAGTTCTGCCACCGGCCATTTTCTATATATATTGGTTTTGTTAGTGTTACCTGTAAGTCTGCAAATGCAAGGATAAATAATCAGAAATGTTGGACAAAAATTAACGAATATTTGTTGTCCAAGTCTGAGATCAAATATTAGCTAAGTCTATGAACTTATGAAGTAATTATTACACAAAGTAATTGGTAAAAAAATATTGTGTTATGGAGGTCGTTGGAAATCCTTACTTTTCTCATATGTGACTCACGACAACAGTTGGTATCGATGATTGAGGTGCTCACGCAAATGAGAACACAATGATATCTATAATTATGATAGAAGAGCAGATAATGGCAATTTAATATACAAGATGAACTTGTCTGATTCGTTCCTTACTTTTATATTTCTATGCATGTCGTTGTTTCCTGTTTGCTACTAACCTGCATCCTAAGTGGGGGGGTATCTCCTAAATGTTGTTGTTGTCTCTATATGTATCGAGGGAAGGGGAAGAGCGACTAGAAGTCGCATCCTGTTATTTGTTGCTCGGCATCTATTAGTAATGTCTATTAATCATAGGCTTCAACAATACTCGTTTTTATATTACGATTTGTAATAATAATACTATACACATTATAGAATGTGTACAGAATTGTCACAGTGGATATATGCATAGAAACTCAAACCTCTGAGGCTGCGCCATTTGTATCAAATCTTGGAGCCGAGATTGAAGGTGAATGTCGTCTGAAAGTTAGAATGTCGTCGAAGGTGAGAATGTTGTCGAAGGTGAGAATGATGTCTAAGAACGGTGTTTGAAATGTTGCGTTTTTTGTCCCCCAAAAATGACCACAAAAAATGCCTTTTTCATCCTTTTTTTAGCACGAAAACCCTAAAAAAAATTGCGGGCTTCTGTTGACTCTTTCACCGATACAAACTCTGATATATCACGATACGAATCCCAATGCAAAAAATAGAGGCTAAATCAAGTACAGACTTCAAAAAAAAGATGAAGTACGGCTCGCACGGATTTCAAGAAAAATTTCCGGCTGACCTAGAGAAATCCGACAGACCCAGTAGAAATCTGGAAAAACCCAAAAAGAATCTGAAATTGGATTTGAAATCTGCTGGCACAAATTTTGAGGCATGGAAAACGATGCACCCAGAAAATTTTAAAAGCGACCCAGTTGAGCTCTCAAAAAACCCAGAAGGAATCTGCAAGAAAATTTTGAATCCAGCACGGAAAGCGATAGTTTCGAATGAAACCCTAGTCGGCTGCTTCAATCATCAAAAAGGGCAGATTTGGAGATAAAAATTTAGAAGGTGCCGTGGCTGTCAAAAACAACCTTGATAGAGGTCGAAAAATGCAGAAGAAAGAAGGCGAAGCCATGAGAACGACCCCCAAAAGGCACGAGTTGCAGGGAAAATGCCCAAATCAGAGAAAAACTGACGCCCAGAAGTCACGTAAGTTGCGTGAATGGAAGCCACAAAATCATGGTTTTGCAAACAGAAAAACGGCCGCGATTTGGCTCCACACAAGGCAGCGGAAGTTGCAGAAGAAGGCGTCAAAAAAACGCAAAAAACCCTAGTCGGGGTTTCAAGAAATGTTTCTGCAAACAAAGACGTCTTCAAAAAAAATCGTTTTTTTTTTCAGAACCTTTAAAAAATTCGAAAATCGGATTATTAGAAAAAAAACCAGGTTTTAGTATTTCTGCTCTGATACCATATTATGCAAAGTAATTGGTAAAAAATGATTGTGTTATTAACAATTGATCAATGTGATCAATATAAAGAATTTACAAGAGATAGAAAATAGAAAGTTTCTAAAGGAAACTTCAGAAGATCGAGCAATCGATCTTATCTAAACTTATCTATCTAATTTACAATATATTTACATAAGATGACCATTAAAGTAATAAATAATATTCTAATAGTAATTGACTGAAGAAATACAGATTTTCAAATTGTAAGATTGTTGTCATTGATTGACATGCTAAGGAAGGAGCCAAACCTGCATTCTATCATAACTTCAAAATTGAATTCATACAATTTGTTGTCATATATGTGGGGCTCCTATTATATAGTTAAAGATTCAAATCAGTACTATAGCTGCATTTTTTCAATTCCATGGGACTGTCCTCAGAGTATATATAAAAGCCCAAGCATGGGATTGCATACTTATAGAATGTGTATACAAATTACAATATTCACATTTTATTAACTTCTACACGAATCAATACCATAAATATGGAGGTCGTTGGAAATCCTTACTTTTCTCATATGTGACTCACGACAACAGTTGGTATTGAAGATTGAGGTGCTCATGCAGATGAGAACACAATGATATCTATAATTATGATAGAAGAGCAGAAAATGGCAATTTCATATACAAGATGAACTTGTCTGTGAGTCGTTCCTTACTTTTATATTTCTATGCATGTCGTTGTTTCCTGTTTGCTACTGACCTGGATCCTAAGTGTAGGGGTATCTCGTAAATATTGTTGTTGTCTCTATATGTATCGAGGGAAGGGGAAGAGCGACTAGAAGTCGCATCCCGTTATTTGTTGCTCGACATCTATTAGTAATGTCTATTAATCATAGGCTTCAACAATACTTGTTTTTATATTATGATTTATAATAATAATATTATACACATTATAGAATGTGTACATAATTGTCACGGTGGATATATGCATAGAAACTCAAACCTCTGAGGTTGTGTCGTTTGTATCAAATCTTGGAGCCAGGATTGAAGGTGAATGTTGTCGAAGGTGAGAATGATGTCTAAGAACGGTGTTTGAAACGTCGTGTTTTTTGTCCCCCAAAAATGACCACAAAAAACGACTACAAAAAATGCCTTTTTCATCCTTTTTTTTACCACGAAAACCCTAAAACAAATCACGGGCTTCTGTTGACTTTTTCACCGATACAAACTCTGATATATCGCGGTTTTTTGTGGAAAACTCGCGGCGCGATAATGAAAAAATTGTTGGCGCTATTAATGGCAATTGACAGGTGATGCTCCTAAGGTTAGTCCATTGACAGGTGATGCAAGGCAGATTTTTGGTAGCTCTTACGATGTAGGGGTGGATTCACCAATGAGTTGTGTGACAGTTCACGACACTACTCCATCTTCTTCAGAGGACATATGCAGAGTATCATCTAGTTGGGAGGTCGGCTCTCATGTTGATTTGTTTTCTTTCCCTCGAAGCAAATCAATCATTTCATCCCATGACTATGATGGTCAACCATTGACAGAGGTTGGAGCTTTTATCGTGACTACATTAGGAGTACTCATCACTTCTTTCCTGATCCACACATGGAGGATTTGATGATGCATCGGTGTGGATTGGCTCTGAGGTTGTACCATCCTTTGTGGGATGGATACTCACCATCTTCAATAGAAGAAAGCGATAGTTGCAAGTATTCGACTCCCTCTTCGGTGGGGGATTACTTGTAGAGTCAGCACATCCATGGGAGTCTACCCGGGGTTGGAGATAGTTGTGGTGTTGCAGACGCCTTCCGTGATTCATATCTCCACATAGCAGATGGATGTGAGTTCAGTTTGCTTTGGGACCCGAGTGATGACAGGGTTAGCACTGCAACTTGGGTGGGTCCCATTGATTGGCTTCACCGCTTTTGGCATGGTGAAGTTGAGTTCAAAGTTGAGCAACATAAATCTGAGGATGTTGTTCTTGGCAGCTTCTATCCGGTGTATGGGATCCTTCTGGTGCATCAGGATTTTAGACAGGGCTCGCAAAGGCATTTTTGGGTGTGCACATGGTGTCGAGTATGTACAGTTTTACTTTTGACCCTCGTGTGCATGACCTCTTTCAGATGCACAGTTCAATGGTGCATGTGTTAGATAGTGTGTATGAGAGTTCACCTTGTGCAGTTTTGGGAAGTAAACTTTGTCAGTCTTCTGAGTTGCTTCTATTTGAGTTGTCTACTCCTGTGACATCTACAGTTGGATTCGATTTAGTTTGGCAAGTTTTGTCAGTTGTACTTGTGATGATGTTACATGAAAATAAAGATTGCAAGAGAAAGAGGCGTACATATTCTTGAGGATGAGTTGTTGGATGACTAAGCATCTTCCTATTGGTCCCCATGCCTTTGAAATTTCTCATTGGCTCATTTTGTGGTGCTTCATTTTCATCAGATGAGCATTTAATATTTGTAGCAACCCTAATTAGGATTTTCTATGAGTTAATCTTGATCATTGGTTTTAAATCAATCCTGGTCGTTCATTGTATTTAAGGCTCCTATATAAACCCCACTCCTCTCATTTGTAAGGGAGAGACTTGTTGAAATTGTTGTCATAATGCTATCGAAGTAATTGCTAATTCATTGGTCTTCATGGTGGATTACTTGTGTTGCGTTGGACTATTGCATGGTTTCTTCATTTCCTTACTTAGAATAGGGATTTCATTTCATGTTGGTTAGCAATAGTGTTTAGTTGAATGGAAGCAATTATGAATCAATCTTTGTGGAACTCGCCTAATCCATACCACTAGCTACTTGTTGCTTGTAAGTTTGTCTTGCATGGTCAACTGGAAGTTTAATGAGCTTTACTCCAATTATTGTTTGCACATTGATATGCATCCATTGATGGTGTAATGGTCATAGTTTGAACATCTTACATCTACCTTAGGAGATCACACTAGCTTGGTTGATGTTGATGGTTAGACTAAGTCTAGTAGAGTCACAAAGACATCCACAATTTCTTGCATTCTAGGAGTTGAATAGTTTTATAAACCCTTTATCCCTTAGCAGTTTGTTGTTGGAAGAGATTGAAGTAGTTGATATCCATTGAATGAACAATGTAAGTCTCTTTGTGATACCCAGCATATCACATCATTATAAGTGAGTGAAAGTCCACAATACGAAGGAACCTTGGGATTGTCTCATTTGATCACACAATCCACATACATTGTTTAGCATAAGAGCTTCCTTATTCAAGAGAGGATTTGATATTTGGTGTACACAATCCACATACATTGTTTAGCATATGAGCTTCCTTATTCAAGAGAGGATTTGATATTTGGTGTTTGGTGTTTCTTCCTCAAACACTAAGTGTTTTCATCCTACATGTTGCAGTGGCATAAAACTTACATCAACAGGTACCTCACAGAAATTAAGTGTCTTTGGTGTTAATGTTGGTAAAGAATGGAAAGTTGAGAGATTATTAGAGGATAAACCAGAAAAATCCAAAGTAGGTGCGAAAAAATCTTATAAAGACACCCTAAATGCTGAAGTTTCCGGAGAAATGGCAGCAAAAGCTAGATGTATCCTAGAACATAGAAAAATAGCAAGGACATTCTTTTGCTTAGAATACTCCATGTCAATGCTAACAGTGAAATGATTGAGGTAGACAAAATGGAAGAGACTAGATTAAAAAGTGTTGCAATTTTCTTGGCTTGGATGAATATTGATAATCTCCCCTTGAGAAATTTCTTTGATGATTGACTTGTCAATGTATGGGGCAAGAAACTTGGAATTAGCAATACATTCTTCAAATGATACAAAAAGGGCTTTTGTAATATCTTTCAAAAAACATCGCATGCAAAAGAAGATTTATCTGTGTAATGTCCCCTGCTAGGTTTAGGCCTGTTATAACAAGAGTTATCCCGTATTTAATATTCTTATGGCCTAAACTGAATGGACTAATTTCAATTGAATCAAATCTATGTTATTCCATTATTCAAAGTAAGGAAAGTCATACATTCACCAAACATATTAAGCAATCTTATTATTTATGATCCTTAATGTTCATACTATCCTTACCATTTCAGTCCAAGAAGAAGAAGATTAGGACGTAACCAAGTTGCTTAGATACCAATCACAATAGGTTCCCTCAAAGTTTACAGATCCAAGCCCTTATCCTGTCTTGGGACTATGCCCTCAAGGTTTTAAAGGGATGCTGATCCCTACCCTATCTTGGGAATCAACCTATTGGCTGGATTTAGACAGGCCTCTACTTGGAAACACTTCAGTCCTTTCCTCTTCTGGTACTAAATAGTAACGAATCTGAACATGGACATATATGATTATGACTCCATCAATACTAATGAGTATATATATTAAAGATGTAAATATTAGATCTTTCAAAGATAGATATACATTATATATAGATGATTCTGATTTCATCCTTATTAACATATAATATATATAATACACTATATAAAGGTTTTTTATCCCTTATGGAATATATTTATATATTATATATTTATGTATATGTACATTCACATCTGAAACATAACATATATATATATATATATATATATATATATAATTCTGATAATTAACACATATATATATACCCATAGATAAATATTATTCTGATTATTAACACACACACACACATATATATATATATATGATTCTGATTACATATTATTAATAGATGCCTACATATATATATATATATATATATATATATAAAGACTATTTCTGATTAATTAAGATGAACTGATATAGCATATGTCACTGACCCATACATT
>MU226802.1:1944914-1972273 GCA_018584345.1 Thuja plicata
GTCAAATCATAATGGACAGTGTTCAAGTTACCCGGGGACGCGTTTCCGGCCCTAAGCACGAGGTTTCGGAAACGGGGACAATTTCGGGGATGGGGGGACAGTCGGGGACGTTTTCAAGCCGTCCCCACCCAGGCAAGAGTATCGGAAACCCGTCCCGGAAACTTTGGAAATGGTCAACGTGTTTCCAGTGCCCATTGACCGTCCCAGGGACTGCTTGGGGTTTCCGACGTCAAGGAAAAATAAATTTAAAAAAAAACATATTTAAAGCCCATTCGCGGGCCCCACACGCGGGTAATAAAATATGTATACATTAACATATGATATGTTATTCGTAACATATCATATGTTATAACTTAAAGTTATTTTACCTTTGTTTTTTTCATTTTTGTTAAACAACCGACAAACGGGTTTGGAGTCTGGACGCGACACACGCACAGGAGGTCTGGACAGCAGCGTTTACACTTTATGCACTTTGTT
The DNA here is from genome assembly GCA_018584345.1 of Thuja plicata. Taxonomy (NCBI): domain Eukaryota; kingdom Viridiplantae; phylum Streptophyta; class Pinopsida; order Cupressales; family Cupressaceae; genus Thuja; species Thuja plicata. Next base: position 1,945,392 of record MU226802.1, read on the forward strand.
AAACAGCCGACAGACGGATTTGGAGTCTGGACGCGACGCACGCACAGCAGGTCTGGACAGCAGCGTTTACACTTTATGCACAGCAGCGTTTACGCACAGCAGCGTTTACACTTTATTGAATCTTGATAACTTTTTGTGTTGCTACAGCTATGATGAATTAATTAAAATATTGTGTTGCTACAGCTATGATGAATGTAACAATGTTTAAATGTTATGAATTCAAATTCATGAACCTACAGCTATGATGAATTAATTTAAATTATTGTGTTGCTACAGCTATGATGAATGTAACAATGTTATGAATTCAAATTCATGAATATATTTGAGAAATCAGATTTCTGATTTTCTATATAAATTATAAAATAAATTCAGATATATATATATATATAGCCGTCCCCTGCCGTCCCCTGCTCCGGCAAAAAAAAAAACGTCCCGGAAACCCGTTTCCCCGTCCCCCCGTCCTGGAAACTTGGGGTAACATAGAAAATAACAAAGTTGTGGGTTTGTTAGTTAAGATTAGATATAAACACATATCTTGGATACAATGGGCCATCCACTCACTCGATAATGCGAAAGCATAGCACATAGGTTCAGTGGATAAAGAACATTTACACCAAGGCTGATAAAATTTAGATATTGATTACTAATCATCAAATCTCACAAAACATCTTCAAGTCCTCCAAGCTGGAGCTATTGAAGGCAGCAAATTTATGAAAGTTCAATATATAATTTTTTTATTTTCATTAAGTTTATTTTTAAAATTTTAATCTACATTTTTTTAAATTCATTTCCCTTCTTAAAATTTACAAATGACACCATTCTTTTTTGGGGAGCTACTATTTTAGAAGTTGTGAGAAACAAACCATAGATAGAAAACCCTACTAGTACCCACATATTTTCAACTCACAAATAAACATAGGTTTAGCTCACAAATTTTTAATGCCAATTTTTACCAGAAAACTCACCGAAATTTTCCTGAAAACTCACACGGTTTCAAGGAAGTATGTGGAAACTGTTATGGTAAATAGATGTTATATTAAACAGAGGAGATGAAAGCTCCTTATATAGATTTACAAAGAGAATGTTTCTAAAAGAAACAATTGTGAACTAAAGATGAAAACAGAAACTACATAATAAACTAAAGACTAACTAAGACGACCATTAAAGAAACATTACAATATTTTACTACCCTCCCTTCATGATCATCATCTAAATACCCTGCAGAAGATTGTTCATGTTTTGTGGTCATCAATTCTCCAAAACATTATGTTGTTGTTGAGACCCTCCCTGGATTCGTAGAATGTCAATGACCAAGAGTAGCCAAAAACCGCCCAGAAAAAATAGAGAAGGATGCCCCTTGTTCAAAATGCTCTGCAACAAGAAACAAGAGCCTACCACTGACTCTGCCACTGAGATGAGTCTGCCACTAAACCTCCCAAAATCTACAAAACTTTTCACTAGAAATCATCACAAAATGTCCAACCTGTTGTTGGATAATAGAGTTGTCCCTCCCTGCAGCCAAAGACACCGAGAACAACTACCACGATTTTGAGGAAGATTTGGCAAACCCTCCAAACTTTTGCAAATGAGCACGACACCCCATAACAAATTGCAAAAAGTCACAATTTTTTAGGAAAAAATGGCCAAACAAAAGTTTACAAATCATCATTTTTTCATAAAAAAACGGTAAAAACCCACAAGGAATCCCACGTAACTTTGCGAATTACAAAATCCAGAAACATTTTTTTAGGATAAAATCGAAAAACCAAATAGTTGGTTGCCACAAAATTCGAGACATGGATCACCATACAAAGTTTTTAAGGAAAAACCGGTAAAACCTTTCCAGAAACCAGAGAGCCTTCCCTAACCAAAGCAAACCCTTAATTTTTGAGTAAAAATTTATAAACCCAAAATAAAAGAAATTTAAGGGAGAAGATTATTAAAACCCACCAGAAACTTTTTAAAGGGAAAAAATTTATGAAAACCCATCAAAAAAATTTTAAGGGAAAAAATTATGAAAACCCATCAAAATTTATCAAGGGAAAAAATTATGAGATTTCGCATGGTAAACAGCATATGCAAGCAACATGCAACTCACAAAAAGTACATGCAAACAACATGCAAGTGTACATGCAACCCTCGAAAATCAGGGACTTTTGCTCGAGCTAGGAAATTGCACGATCAAAACCCTCGACCAAGCTCATGACTATCAAAAAAATCTTCGAACACAAACCACAAATATTGATAAAATACCTCCAACGATTTTTATTTAAAAATCGAAAAACAAATTTCTGGAAAAAAATTATAGATAAGAAGAGGCTTGAATTTTTTTAAAAAAACTTTGCCAGATTTTATAAAATCCCATTGACCTGCTCTGATACCACGTTATGGTAAATCGATGTTGTATTAAACAGAGGAGATGAAAGCTCCTCGTATAGATTTACAAAGAGGATGTTTCTAAAAGAAACAATCGTGAACTAAAGAAGAAAATAGAAACTACCTAATAAACTAAAGACTAGCTAAGATGACCTTTAAAGAAACATTACATTATTCTAATAGAAACAAATTGCAATGTGGTTAGAACACACTAACAAGGTTGAAACATGCCAATGAGGTCAAAACCCAGGTTTAAAGATGCCAACAAGGTCAAAATGCAGGTTGAAACACACTGCACAGGTTAAAATGGGGGTTTAGATGCATATTCAATACAAATTTCCATCTATTAAAAATTTAAAACCCCTTCATGAAACATAGTTAACTCAAATACTAGCAAACATGATTTTGATAGCAGAATGGAAAAAAGATTAGCATTTTGAAGAAGACATTCCAGAATTTCTGATTGCAACAATTTACTTGTAATTTTTTCCTTTTTTTCTAAGCATTTATATTTATGAACGATTTATATTTTATAGTTTTTTTAATTTGAATTGATTCTATTTGTTAAAAGTTGCAAATTGATTAAATTTGAAATGGTTTATGCTGATTTTTTTCAATCTTTTAAATATTTTTTAAATATACAGTTCCGGTTTACATTTGAAGGTTAACTTAACAGATGATATTATCATATTTTTATCAAATTCATTAATACAATTATCAATAAACATACTTTTGGCGCACCCTTTTCCCCCGTCACTCTCCCCTTCCTACCAAGTTACACCATGGCTCCCTCGTCTCCCACACTTCTCTCTATGATATCACTGGCCAGTCCCTCATCCATGTCACCTCCCCCACTTCTTGCCATCTTTTCACCCCTGCCAACATCCGGGAGGCTGTGAGGACTCTCAAAAGTAGTAGAGCGGCCGATGAGGAGGAGTTTCAGGCGGAGTTCTTCAAGCATGGCCTCATTGTCTTGGGCTCATACCTATCTGACATCTTCAACCATGTGGTCTGCATTGGGTTTCCCCCATCTTGGTCACGCCACATTATTCGCCCGATTCCCAAATCGGGCCCAGATTCGAACCCTAACAACTACAGGACCATCATGGTCAGCCACACCTCCAAATTGTACGCCACAGTTTTACACAGTATTATTTCCAGGGAGTTGGACTAGTGAGGCGTCTGTGCGATAGAGGTCAGGCAGATTTCACACCTAATTAATAGACTACAGACTACATTCTGACTCTTCGGGCCATTATTGAGGAAGCTCGACATCGCTCCTTGAAGGTTTATTGTTGCTTTGTGGATTTCTGCAAGGCTCTTTACTCGGTTTCCAAGTTGGCCCTCTTTCAGAGGCTTTGCGACATTGGTATTTCGGAGACTCTCCTCACAGCTATTATGAGACTTTATAAGAGTGTTATGGGACGTCTTAAGACCCCCGAAATTTTTTTTTGATTTTATCGAGAGCATTATTGGAGTTAAATAGGGTTGCCCCTTGTCCCCTACTCTTTTTGGGATTTATATTGATGAGCTTGAGGGGTTTCTTCAAGAGCACTCTCAGGACGGCAATGGTTGCCTACTCCACCAGGTTCCAATTTCTATTTTTCTATTTGTTGATGATATAGTTATTTTGGCTTCCTCCCCTGAGAGTTTACAAAGACAGCTTGATAGTCTTGCGGCCTTTTGTGACTTACGACAGTTGACTGTCAATTTGGGGAAAACGAAGGTGATGATTTTCAATTGCCTCAAGACTTCTCACTTGCATTTTTTCTTCAGCGGTTTGGAGGTGGAGATCTCTTCCTACACTTATCTGGGAGTCAAATTTTTTGGTCCCTGTTTCAGTTTGAGACCTGCAATACAACCTTGCATCAACGAGGGGTTTGGACCTTCGGTCATACCTGATAAACAGTATTTTTGACACCATTTCCAGGACACCACATCCAGGCTGACCCTCATGGACTCCCTGATTAGACCTACTATTCTTTGTGGGTCTGTTGTTTGGGAGCATTCCTTACTGAAGCCCTATTGGGCTTCTGTGGAGCGGATTCAGATTCTTCTTCTCCCGCGCATTATCAAGTGCAAGTAGGTCATCCCCCACATCATTATTCTTGCTGAGTTTGGGGCTCACCCCTTCAGGCTTGGGGCTATTTTTGATCTTATTTGGATCTTAAATCGCCTTAGTGGTTTTGTCGATTCTCGTGAGGGGCGTTGCAAGTACCCTTACCTTGCATATTGCTCCCGAGTCCATTGCCACCTTTGTTCCTTCGGGTCGGGCCCATGGTTGGTTTGTTGGGGCTTCGGCCCTTCTTGTATCTGTTGGGATCGAGATTATCATCTCCCCCCCTTTCAGGATTCTCTTGATGCCCCTCACCACCTCCCTTCCAGATAGGAGTTGAACAAGTGTATCAGAACAGACATTTACAGACAGTTCACCCTCACTACTTGGGTGAAACCCCACAGTGGCCTTTGCCCCAAGATGGCATTTTATGCTGAGCACTTCTTGGAGTTGCACGACGGACTCATTGTCCACTCGTCTTACTTATCTCACCATTGGTCGCATTCCCTCCGGATTCCCCTTGGCTCGTTTAGAGTGGGCTCCCATCGGCTCCGTATTGAGACTGATCATCAGCTTGACAAGGAGATGAGGATTTGTCAGTTGTGCAGTATTAGGGAGGCTAAGACGGAGGAACACTTCATCTTCTGATGTCCTATATACTACAAGATCATAGGGAGGTTCTACTGCTTATTTAGAGGGTTCCAGTCTCTCTCCAGCTTTTTCAGGTTCACAGATCAAAGATGCCTCGCCGTCTATCTTCAGGAGGCAATTGTACTTAGAGACCATTCACTCTAGCTCCAGCACCCAACTGGTTTGCAGTCTTGTTAGCTTATCACCTCCTTCTCTCGACTTTAGTCAACTCATGGTACCAAGTGTCAGCTTGGTCTTCATCCTTCTAGTCACTCTAGATCCATGAGACCCTAGAGGAGCTATCTTCAGCAACAGCTTTCCTCTTCTTCTTCCTCTTCCAAAAAGTCTTAGAGATGCTCCATGCACCCTTCCAGCCCCCTGGCTTATCCTTTTGTTTTGGGGTTCTTCTCTGCTGCTCTAATTTTGTAGTGGGGTTCCGGAGTCTGGTTGTGGACCCCTCCCCCCTCTTGCTTTTTGTGTTGTTGCTTGCTTGCTCTAGTTGTTTTTCCTCAAGCACCAGTTGGCATCTCTGCTTTGGGCTAGCTTTTTGTCTTTGTTCAGCAGTCCCTTTGACCCTTTGTGGTCTTTTGTTGGACATTAATAGATTTATCTTATTTTCAATTAAAAATTTTAAATGCTAATTATTTTTCAAAAAAATCATGTTTCACTTCAAATTGTTATATTTTTATCACTATTTTTTGTTGCTATTGATAATGTAGCCATGACTCCAATTGGAAATACCACATAATAGGACCAATACAAGGGTCCACTATTTGTACCTAGTGCACGAAGAGGGCCTCAATCACCTCAAATATTGTCTTGTAGACATTCCTTGGCATGATGCCAAGCCATGTGAAGCAACCCTTGAAAAGGTGAAACAACAGATGATGACCCTTCTTTTAGCACTAGATGACACGAAATTGGAGAGAGCAAAGGCATAAGCAGCCATACAGGAAGCCATTGCTCCTAATTTGTCAAATGAATCTGATGTGGATAAGGTATTGTGGGCTCTAGTTGCGGTGCACATATACATGGCCCATCCTCCTCGTCCACTTTGAGAAAAGTTCAATTGCAAAGGTTTTTCATGCCTTCAAATGTACCAAGAGCACAACCTTCATTGGAAGCTATTGGATGGTACGAGAAGGTGCATAAAGAAGCAAATAAGGCTTGTGCAATTTTTTGATACTATAACAACCTTACCTTCAATATGGCAAGAAGTCCATATTGGGTGTTTAGGGACAACATTGGTAGTTGCAGGGATAGAGCACAAGACCCCCTCTCAAAAAGATTTAAGTGGCAAGTTACTCCAAGATTCTATTGTAGATGCAAAACAAATTGTGGAAGATCAAAAGAAGCAATGGTGAAAGTTTGGATGTTGAATTCTTTCAGATGGGTGGACAAATGGAAGGAAGCGCACTCTCAATTTTTTAGTGGCCTCAAATGGTGAGTTGTTTTTTCCAAAGTCAATTGAGGCCTCCAACATAATAAAGAATGCTGAAAAATAAAAATTGTTGCACTAGGGGTATCCTCGAGGCCCAACCTGGCTTACCTTGGTCTACTTACTGCCAAGTTGGGGCCAAGAAGGGGCAAGGTGGGGCAAGACGAGTCCCCTAGGGATGCACGCAATTGCCTACAAACAATGTGCATCAAATAAGTCAAAGCCTTGAAGTCAAACCTAAGACCAATGGGGAGCAACCCTGTGGCCCAAGCCAACTTTGAAACTCATGCGGGCTAAGAATGCAGAAAATTTCAGCTCGATATTAGGGGAGGTTTTTTAAGAGATGGGCATAGAAAATCTTGTCCAAGTTATTATTGACAATACGGTGGCATATGTGGCAGCTACAAGATTGCTTCAAGAGAGGCACCGAACACATTTTTAGACCCCTTGTGTAGCTCATTGACTTGACCTTCTTTTAGAGAACATAGACAAAATTTATTGGATGTGACCAATTGTAGAAGAAGCAAGAGATATGACAAAATATATTTATAATCACCCGTCAGTTATTCACTTGATAAGAGATCACACCAAGGTGAAAGAGCAGGTGTGATTAGGGGCTACAAGGTTTGCAAATGCGTGGAATCAACTTATTCAAAGAAGGTTGACGGAAAAAGGATCGCAAATATAGTTTATAATGGTGATTTTGCAACTAGAGCTATAGAGATTGTCAAGGTAACGCCAAACTTAATTTAATATTCAAATTGAAACCTTTATTTTTGAACTTAGAAAGTATTTTGTTTTATTGCAGTTGTAATTTAAATTTGCTTCTACTTTGTACTTTGTAGATAGCGGAGTCATTGGTGAGAGTTTTGCACTTGGTGGATGGCAAGAAAAAAGCAATGCAAAATACTTATTGTTGGAAATATAGTTGTCATTGATATCAAAGAGAAGAAGTACAAACTGTTGCTGCTATTATCTGCTATCAATTTTCTGCCAGCAAAGGAAAAGATTTATTATGTTTTAATAAATATAAGAAATAAGAAATTTGTTGACTGACCTCATGAGAAAGATATAAGAACTATGTTGTGTCCCTATGTTGGCTGACCTTCCTAAGTTTGGCACATACTTTGGAAAATTTTAAATAAATTACAATTAAATTATTTGATGAGGCTCACCCCTAGGTTTGTGTGCCCACTTTGGGCAAGGAAAAAAAAATTATAAAATACATGCATGCTGTTGGGCAACCTGTTTTGAAGGGATGTAACTTTTGGTTGAAGAGATGCTGGAGGGTGTATAAAGAGAGGATAACCTGAGGTTCATTTTACAACCAATTAACGAATACTTTCTAATTTTTAGAGCAGATTTATGAGTAAAAATTAGACATATTTGAAGCAAATATATTGCAGATTTGTGTGAAGCAATATTTCAGATTCGATTCATGAGTGTTTATTGTAGATCATATTGCAGATCTGAGTGGAGATATTTTGCAGATTTGAGAGCAAAGATTTAAGGCAGATTTTAGGTGGATTAGTGAGCAGATTTTTGAAGGCAGTTTAGGGCAGATCCAAGAAGTCACAAACAAAGTGTTTTATTATAGATTAAAGGTCGGTGCCTTCCATACTAAGAGATCAGGATGTTGGTGGCTCTCATTGAAAGAGATTGGTGCCTCTTGTTGAGTTGGTGCTCAATGGAGGAGATGGGTGTCTTATGTGGGTTGGTGTCTATGAATTTGTAAGAAGATTCAGATATAAGCAATATTTTGCCGTGGTTTTCTCCTGAAACGGTTTCCACGTAAACTGTATATGTATCTTGCATTTTAATCGTTAGATCTTAACTGTGTGGATGCTTTTGATTATTACTTTGTGACTCCTAAAGTTCATAAATTGAAAAACTGGTCTTATACCAATTCGGTCCCCCTCCCTCTCACAGTGTAAGTGAATATGTTTCTTCACTTATGAAGCCATAGATAGGGCCAAAGAGGCCATCCAAAACTATTAGAAGGGGGATACGAATAGATTTGCTCCTATTTGGCAGATCATTGATCGAGGATTGAACAATCAACTCCAACTGTAATGACCCTAACCGGCCATTTTCCAAATAATCTCTCAAATATAACTCAGAAGTTTAAAATATATACTTGCATGCAATGTAATATTGATTCAGCAAGATAACCAGCAATATATTTGAACAACCCGCAAATATATTCCAACAATTTCTCGGAGAGATGGTATCGTATTATACAACAGCAATAAAATAACCATGCATTACAAACATACCAATCTGCAATACAGAAATAACAGTAAGACTGAATGATAAAGAACCTGTGAATGCAATGGCGAACTCTGCAGTGAATCCACATCGGAGACAAACTGGGGCTATGTCCAATCGTCCTCTGAGCCAAAAGGGTTTCTGTCCTGAAGGCTGAATTCGAAAGCTGAAGCTTCCTGATATCTCCAAGAGATAAAAATATAATATCAAAACTAAGCATCCCTCCAATGAGCCTTCAATCCTTCTTTAAAAGCAATGGCTGTGACTCTTCAGTTTCCCCTCTCTGTCTTTTCATATTCTCACTTAAAGTCACTTTTAAATAAATATAACCGTTAGTTATAAAGTGACATAAAGTGAGGAATCTTTTGGCATTAAAACGGAGGACCAAACGAACTCGGATGGAGACGTGTGATAGCTTGCCGGAAAGCTCTCGGCAAGACGCTCCGAGTCCACTACTGAAATGCCAAGAACACTGAGTTCTTCCTACTTACTATAAATAGTAAGCACCCTGGAAACCCTGTGGAAACTGATCTGATTGGCCTGAAACTGAAAACACCTAGGCCAAACACCCCTCTGATCCTCTGCCAAACCTCGGTTAGCCCACCGGACCATGATGAAAGGCTAACTATAAGGCACGAAATAATGTGCCCCGAAAAGGGGACATTACACCAACCCATTCAGGCAGCAGGGTACTATCTCAACCACAATTTTTCTTCTATGATAGCTTCATGCATGCTAATGGGCAAGTTATGAAGGGCCCATCCACATGTATTGAGAGGATGACACCAACAGTTGCAATGGGAGACCTCGTCATTTCAAAGTTGCAGAATTATAAGGCGGGTAGAGAGAGGTGGTTTTCTTCGCAATTAGCTATACAAGGAACAGCTGCATGTTGGTTAACAATTTTGACTTTTCGAAATAACTTTGAAAATGACTCAATATGCCCAGAATGAAAGACAAAGAAGTAACAAATAGTTGGACAAATTGCATATTGAATTAGCAATCTTCCTCTGAATTTTAGAGGTACAACTCCCTCTTCTGATGTAATCTATTTTGGGGGGGTATGCTTTAAACCAGAAAGCAAAAAAGCCAAACTAACATCTGCGCATAACCATGGCACAGATGCGATCACTGATTTGGATTAAAAGGAACAAAGCTGAACGACTCTAAGATCATCTTCCCAATGCCCACAAAGAATGATCCAGAGATAAACAGTAATCCCTTTGGATTGTATGAACAAGTTTAGACTCAAAGATCACATAACGAACATACCCATGGTCTGATGTAGAAAATGATAAACACCAAGGATTGATAGCAAAACACAAAGGAAAATGACAATTGAAAGAGGATATAGACAAATGCAAAGGTTCAAAAAATCCTTCTTTATTTCCTTGATTAGATTAGGAAGCACAAGACTCCTTTTCATACAACAAAACATATCCAAAATAAACTATTGTTGTCTCTCCTTTTTCAGAACAAAATATGAGTGCTTTCTTCTGATCGATTCGCACTCATGCCTCAAAGGACAAAGGGGATCAGAAAAATCCAGCCTCTATTCCTTTTTTTCCTTACATATTTATAGGCCTTTCCTCTTCCTAAGACTTTTCAGTTCTCTAACTATCCCTTGGAGAAATAATAGTCTCTTCACATTTTCTCCAGTTAGTAGATAACATTCCTCATCCCAGGAGGGCTCTTCGTATGATGACTACTGATCCTTAAATCCGTGTAACAATTCAGTCTTTATGTCAGCAGGGATTTTCCACCTTTGGATGTCCATTTTCTATTCTGCCAGCATACTCATTAATATCAGGGGCTTTTCAAGGATGAGGATGTGCAATCACTGTTTTCTATACTTTTCATCTTTACCCTCCACATCCTATTCAGCATCTTCACAATATACGTCCTTAGCCATTTTTGTGCTAATTTGGACACTTCCTAGCATCATTCAAAATTTCAATGGATCCACAACATGATTCCCAGAAGCTGCTTGTTTAAACCTTTTGAACCTGAAAATGGCAGCATTTATGAAAATAAGTCGCTTAATGGCTTCTGGAAGTTTTCAGCAATTTTTCTATGGCTGTAAGCTCCTTCAATCCTCAAAATAGGACCTTGTGTGGAATAAATTTTCCGGTCTGAGATCTACTACAAATTGCAGGGGGAAACATCCATCCATGTGATCCTGCAATGCTTATGTCAATACCAACTTGGTTGGTTACTGTAACCATTACCTGTTCAGCAACTTCATACTTGTCATCTGGAGTAAGGAAATGTTCCACTGAATGAAGCTTCAATGAAATATCTCTTTGCCAGGATCGCATAATGTTGCAAACATGGCCAATGGATTCTAAAGATACCAACCAAGAGCCACAGCACACCTTGCAATCCCTCTAGTGTTGGCAACTGATCATGAGAGATGAAAGAATTCTCATAAAGTGTAGGCAATAATTCATCTGCATAAACAACATTTATTGTGTCCAAACCTTCTCCAAATGAAAAAGAAGCTCTTGCAATAATTTTAAAATATTTTTTTTAAAAAAAATAAAGCAAGTTGGCGTCTCCTGAAACCGCTATATGAGGCTGATGATCCATCATAAACTTCAAATGGCGCTGCTGGTTATTTTTGGCACTTTTTGCTGATCAGATTTCTTTAGATGTGATGTAAAAAGAATATCAAGCACTTCACCTATAGAACTTGGCATCACAAATATTGTTGAATCCTACTGAGCCTTTGACAGCAGACCATTAAATTGTGTCACAATGTGTGTAGCGTCTTTGAGTACTAATTGTAAAATGCTCAAGAATTCCCTATGCCGCATCATCTGATTAATCATTGACCTTATGCACCTCGTACTTGGTTGTTTTGCACTTCCATCTAGAAAAAGATGCCTTTATGCCCTTCAAGTTTATGCCTTTTGCTTTAGTTCCCAAGGATGTGTTGGCTCCAACTTCTCCTTTAGAACTCCTTTTCGGCCTGAAAAATTAACTCCTCCATCGTTAACGCTGTCACCTTGCCTATTTCGCACTTGGTGCGCATAACACTACATCCAAGCATTGGTTCCACCTGGAGTATCGGGATCCGATGAGGGTTCTAGAAATAGCATTGGGGTCTAACATCCTGCATGGTACTTACAACCTAAACGCTTTGAGGGGAAGTTAAACTCCATTTTTGACGCTGAGGTGCAACAAGAGGATAATATTGGTGGCTAAGCGCAAGGCAAACCATTGGAGAGCGATCTTCATGGTGGAATTGGGCTAGACATTAAACGAAAGAAGACTTTGATTGTTCCAAATGACTTGTCGGACTCCGATAGGCATTCTTGAACTCTCCTAAAAAGCCGACCAAACTTAGAGAAATGATTCCAATGATTTATGAAGTAATAAGGCAAGACTGAATTTCAAATAGGGGCCGAAATTTAGGCAACACCACCCAAACAGCAAGTAAGAAAAAGTAAGAATAGATAAAGAGTCTCATTTTTAAGACCACTTCAGAACCTAAGGACAAAACATTTCTTTCCTCCAAGTACACTATAATCCAAACATTTTGTTGCCTCTTGAGATGAATCAAAGGATGTACAAAAGGCCAAAGCTTATAATGTCTTTCAATCACAATGATATGAATATCACTCAAGAATGCAACTGAATAGTATGTGCAGACTGGCTTCAAAGATCACATAAGAAGTACTTTTGTAAAACAACATAGTGTCTCATTTGAGTCAAATAAACAATGTAATCATGAACACCTTACTATCTTGTGTTTGACATTGATGCCAACACATGCCAGAGGGGTCAACACAATTGTGTGCTAGTTTTTACATCAACAATTCAAATCACACTCTATGATCCATCACGAGGATTCCTTTGGCTCTCTTCGTCCTAATGATGGATCACAGAGTGTGATTCGAAACATTGATGCAAAAACTAGAACACAATTCAATCCAGAAATTGCTAAATCTTGATATTATGAATTGTGGAAATCTCTTGTCATTGCTCATAGTTTCTTCGAATTAGCCAAGTTGTGAGCACCCTTACATTTTGTGTGCTCTATTTTGTACCATGGGCGTGCACAATCTACTGAAAAACCTCAAAAATAAAATGAAAACTATAGAGGGAATTTAAAATAAGGCTTAATTACAAAACAAGGCATAAACCATGCAAACATCTTAAGCATGTGTGGATCGGCATAACCCCCTCCATACATGCTCTTGTAAAAGCATTAGCACGCTTAGAAGTGCTATCCTCTAAAGTGCTAGTGAACTTAAAAATTTCAAAGAGGATCAAAAAACAAAATAGCTCTTACTTGGGAATCTAAGGGATATATATAAAAATCTCCATAGGGTTAGTTGATGGTAAGACAATATGTACAACTTGCATGAGTAGCATAACCACTGGTCCCTTGGAATGAACTTTCAAAAGGGCTACTACAACGAGTACTGACGAGATCATCATGTTCATCCTTTGGGAACCTAGTTTGGGTCTTTGTGATTGGACTCAACTTCAAAAGATTCAAGCAATTATGCTTTGATATATGATCTACTACAAACAAATTATTTCTCAAAGTATTGTCTAGGCTCAATTTGCTAACCATCACCTTCATCTTGAAAGAATCTTCGAACTTATTTGGCTTCTACATATATTGAGATCCATGGGTGGTTCTACTTTGTTCTACGAGAGATATCCTTTTTGGCACTATGCTCCTTGAAAGAGATTCCTTTTTGAATCCCCCTAGACATATTCCTTGTTGGTTCTTTGAGATCTTTCTACTCTTCTAGTCTATCAACATTTCTTTGGACCAACAATTCCAATCAATACATCTTAGTTATTTTGGGCTCCCTTCTAAATTCTCTCAATCCCAAACTATCTTTTTGTATTGATCATTTCTTGCAAGTCATTGAAGGTTAACCATCTATTAGGGTTAACCATCTTCGACATCATTGGTCTCATGGTTTGTGGATTCTCCTTGGCCAAGTATGAGTGTGCTACACTCAACTTCATATTGAGATGGACCACTATATTTTATTGTGAAAGATCAGTTTCCTATGTTCTTTTCAAGAGATGAAATTTGAGAGCTTTATTTTCCAATGACCAATCTACCGTGAAATATGTAGGAAGTACTATTGATTATACATATATTTTTACGCTTTTCAATCCATTTTCTTCCACTACCCTAAGCAAAGGTGCATGGCCCTTTTTTTCTCGAGGTCACCAAGTCCATATGCATATATCTTGCTACATTGATCCAGTTGACTACCTTTTCCCTTCAACTAATCACAAAATGGAGGCATTAAGCATCCTTTGGATTCTATTTGTTCATTCATGGACAAGTAAACATCACTAAGGTATTGCTCGTCCTTGTGATCCACTATAGCTAAGGCTACTCAACTCACACTTTGATGGTCATCGCCCTATCTCTTCTCAATGTTGAGGACCCTCTTACACCCTTCTTCCATGACCTAGATCCCAAAGGTGAGCTCACATTGCCAATTATTTTCATACTAGGATTGCTCAACTCAACTCCCTTAGAGTTGGTCTTTCCCAAACAAACATTCTCAAACTCTACATTGGTATTGCTACAATGATTGTTGATAATATTGTTGGCTGATCCAATGCATCTTGGAACATTGACACCTAAGAATAGGTTCCTTGTCTAGGTGGTTTTCATTTGCTTTTGTTTCTTTGCAGCATCTTTCCGTCTTATAAATAAATAATTGTACTAGTTTGGGACTTGCTCTTTTTAGGTTAGCCCCCATGTGTATATTTTTCCTAGCTTTACTTGTTTTTCATTTTTGCTTTGTGTCTAGAACCCCTTTTTTGCTCTAGTCCTTTGCTATTGTACCTATCTCAATCACTTTGATCTTTTTGTACATTAATTGACATTGATATAATTTCCCCGCTTTTTAGGTTCCTACAAGTGGGGAATGATCCCTGTGCCTATGTGGATGAGAAAGACATTTAGCAGACAAGTATAGTGACTAGATGCTAGGTGAGAAACACTTTGATTTGAATGGGGTACTAGATGTATCACTGATAGAGAATGCATGCACTCATGAACACTATTTAACATAATTTGAACTCATTCATAGTCGAATATTCCTCCCCATATTTCATCGAGTTTGCATATATTCCATTCCAAATTTTCATAAAACAATTTCTATTGTACAATTAATACCCCAATAGAGAAAAAATCAACTTAGGATAATATTGCCAATGAAATTGTCTTTCATGGCATAAACAATAAAAGTCTGAATTATAAAAGCAAGTATTCTAAGAAAAGCGTATTCCAATTCCTTACTTCAAGGGTAGAGGCATCATTGGGAATATTAAAGTTCGCAGATTTTCGCAGAGCTGCTGCCTTTTCTTCTACTTCTTCCATTGAATATGCTGCATAAATCACCAACAGATTAAATAGAATTGGATAATATGAAAAATAAAACTCAATTAAAACAAGTATAAGACTGTACGGAAGACTATATTTGCAGGATTGTTTACTACAAAAGAGAATTCCAAAATAGATTCTAAGCCTGTTTGTCAGAACATTAATGAAAAACAACCATTGAGTTTTTATATCATCTCTATGGTCTTGTGACTTCCTACACACACAAGCATTTCACCAAGGTGGAGGATAACCTTTACAATGTGCAGAATCATACTTTCTCACAAGCATGGATTTTTCAACCATTTTTCACTGCTCAACGAGAGCAAAAATATAACCAAGAAAATATTTTAAATATCTGTATGATCATGGAAGAAACCATCTCTATGAATTCATGAAGACAGATATCAAGGATGACTTCAGGAAGAGTTATTCAGTAAACGGCTATTATGAGAAAGATAGCCAAGTTAGAGAGAGATTATTAACTACCATTTTTCATTGCATAAATTTATCATCTTGGTCACTTAAAAACAAAAAAAATCTACCAGTAGAGAGAAAGACAGAGAAAGAGAGAGGTGTCTATTTTATTGATGAAGTGGAAGATTAGGGCACCCTTGGAGATAGACAGATGCATTTAAGGACAGTGTCTGGCATCTTAAGGCATCATTTGTGATCTGCTCATAACCTGACACCATATACAGGTATCTGCTGTGATTTCAATTTGTTCAATGCAGTATTTTCCCAATTAATTAAAAAATGAAACAGCAAACCAGCACATAATTGTGTTTCAGTATTTTCTGGTTTTAGCAGGCCTATTAGTGTCTAAGTCAAGAAATCAAAAAACCTAAATCACTGAAATGGACACCGACTAACATTTTTATAACTCAGCTTTCTCTTAAACCAGGCAATTTCATTTCAGTCTGTAATGAGATCAAGGCTGACCCAGGACAGTCCAAATCCATATTTAATGTGATGAAAATGAAACATCTGATAAAGACGCAAATGTTATTGATAACTTCTAGTAATACCTTTACTGCACATAAAGAAACGCAGCAAATGGAAAATGGGACCAGAGTAGCAATGTATTTGCATGGCATTGATATGGCGTGTCAAAAGTGTAAATGGAATTCAATTACCTAGGTTTAAAATGAGAAAAGCAACAAAAACTTGGGTGACTAGAAAACAAATGTTTTATTCATAATCATAAAAATAGAGAAAAAATTGATTTGTTATTCACATCAAATCCATTTCATAGAGAATGGAAACAAACATGACACATTTAAAAGAAATCCAATTATTAAAAAAAAACAAGTATTTTAAAATACAATAATTTAACTTTTACCCACGAGGGTTTATGTAAAAAATATACTTTGTTACCAGTTCGCTAATGTTTCAGCCCAGAACTGGGACTGGGTACTAGTGCAGTTCCCCTATGGATCTGGCCAGGTTCCTGTCAAACAGACCCAGTTTCCTCTGTGTACACTCTGCAGCATATCCAACTAAATCCAAGTTCATTTGCGACTACCCAGGGAAAACCTGAGCAGAACCAGGTGCCCAAAACAATTTTTTTTTTTTTTAAACTTCATAAATTGAATATTCAGCCTGAAAAATCAACACTAAATCTAAATTGATGATTGTGATCATAATCTTTACAAAGACCCATATGATACCATTGCCAACTAATTATTTTATTATTGAAGAATGAATATCTATTATGACATTGAAATTGACAAATTAACATCGAAGTAGTATTTTATTTTATAATGATTTTGTCTACTTGTTGATGTGAGTTTTGTTCCACCGCCACATGCAGAATCAAACACTTAGTAATCCAAGATGAAATACCAAATACTCAATCCTCTCTTGATATAAGGTTATCTCTCATGCTAAGCTTGCAACGTAAGATCATGAAATGACTTCAAGGTTCTTTCTATTGTGGATACTTGCTCAGTTGAAATAATGTGATTTGTTGGTAATCACTTAGGGGGACTTACGCTATTCATTCGATGGATATCAACTCTTGCACCTCTAATGATTTAGCTTCACAATGTGCAATGAAAATATAGCTTCTCTCAAACTTTCATTTCAACAACATAAACTTGCCAACTTAGGCTTGAGTTCTACTCCTACTCCTAACTAGGAATGCAAGGAATCATGGATGGCTTGGACTCTACCAAGTGGAATCTTGTCAGCGACCTCAACTTCACCTAGTGCAAGCTTCTAAGGATCTCGAATGGTTTTCATATCAACACCTTCTCCCTAATCCAACTTGGAAGTACAAACTAAGGATCCAATGTCGATTGAACTTAAGTGCAATGACTAGCTTACCACAAAAGGTTTCCTCACAATCAACAAGGAGGCTAGTGGCCTAGTCTTAATCAAGTCACACAAGAAAACATCCACAACTACTTCCATCCAACTAAGCTACTTCTAACAACATGAAAAAAAATCTACTCCAAGTAAGAGATTGAAGAAACCATGAGATACTCCAAACGTCACATACATTCACCATGAAAACCAACAATGAAAGGAGGAATAATTTTGGTAGTATTATATCAACAATTTGATCAAGTCTTCCTTGGCTAATCTACTTTACTCTATCATCTCTCCTACTCTAATCTAACACTCCTTAGCTCTTGAATCTCTAACTCTTACAAATGAGAAGGCATTGACCTTTTATAGATGTTCAATTACAACGAATGGCCAAGATTCATTTGAAATCAGGGGCCAAGATTCATCCCTAGAAACCCTAATTAGGGTTGCCAAAATTACAACCAATTACAAGAGGGCACCAAATCATGGGCCAATAAGAAAATTATAATGATTTCTCAACCAATGAGAAAATAGGACACTTGGCGCCTTGTGATTGCTTGTGCTTGAAATTTGAATTTTGTGATTGGAGGAGACAATCAACTGTCACATCATCATTTTTTACTCTTCTCTATCTTTGTCCTTAGAAATTTTCTCATTGCCACGCCTAAAACCTTCTTGAAGTGATGAAGCCTTCATGTAGTTGGATCTTGAACTTGTCCTTGAACTTGGCTTGGACCTCCTTCCCACTTGAGATCTTGAACTTGAAGCCATGGAGTTGCCTTCCTGTTGGCGTGATGATGGAGGGTGGCTCTTGAAATAGCTCTTTCTCCCTTATATCCATCCATCCGCTTTGGTTGCCCTTCCCTCCATTCGAGAATTCCTCAAGCTTGAACTTGGTACCATCTCCTTGTCAACCTTGCAAGAGCCAAGAAAACATGTCATAGTCCACATGATTTGATAAAATTTTGCCATTAAAACTTAAAAATTTGATTAAGTTTATTGATTTAAATTAAGATTGCAATGTTGTTGAGTTCAATTAATATGATCACTTTAAACTTTAGATTGATTCCAACTTAGATTGTAAAATTTTAACCTTCTAAATTGCTAAGTTAGAAATTGTCATGAAATGCATACTAAGTACGATGAATTGCATTTGATGTTCATTTTAAGTTCACTTAGCCATCTCAACTAATTAGCTTAGGATTTGCATTTGATTGTTAACTTAGTTAGACTAGTGTGTGTTACTTAGTTTGATTAGTCATTAGAAATTAAAGCAACAACACAACTATGTTAGGAAAGCAACAAGAGACAAGGGAAGTTCACCACTTCGTTGGTGAACTTCAATCAATGGAGGACCCTCCTTAAACCCAAAACATAATTGAAATTTCAGATCCTTACAATGCCATTGAAATTTCAGATCCTTACAATGTCATGCCCAAATCTGCGTGTAAACAAAGACAAATACCTCCCCATACCCATGGTAAACCACCAAACTCTTACCTTGCAAGCTAAAAAAAAGAGTTACTTTCAGCCCTCTAACTGATTTGGCAATGCTAAGACACAAAAATGCCCCTTGATTGCTTCCAAAAATGACAAATTCGCCAACTCCTTAATTCTGGTCTTAGACTTAAGCTTGCAAATTCGGGTGCCTCCAAGGAAATTCGATCTTGCTTGGGGTTAGAAAATGAATTGTCAACACCTTGCTTGATTGGGGAAGTTACCTATCACATCAAATCTTCTAACTTGTTGGTGAAAATTGCCATTTCCAGACTCAGATCTGCAATTAAAACATTCAAATTCGGATACCCTAGTGTATGATTGTCATGGAATTAGGGCTTGGAATGAGGGCTTGGAATGATGCTCAATTCTGGTCGCTACCTCCTTCCATTGATTTTTTGCAAAAGCAACATGGAAAAGCACCAAGGAAGAGGGCTGGAAATGCCCTAAGAGAATTTGCCCCAATCTGAAAATAAAATTTCAGACCCTAGGGCAAGAAAATCAATGCCAAATGAAAACTTCCTCACTTCCGAAAAATCGCTCCAAACTGGAAAAATCAGACTTACAAGAAAATCAGAAATAAAAAACTCTTGTTTTGTGTTTGAAAATGATGCCAAATGATTATCAAAATAATAATCTCCTTGCTTTCACACCTCTGATCTGCAACTTAATGTGTGAAATTTGGATACAATGAGGGCTGAATTGGCTTGTAAAATGACGAAAGGATGATGCTATAGAAGGTTTGACAACAAGTTTCCAGCAATTGGTTTCATTTTGATTTTGCTGTTTGAATTTGTGTTTTGTTTCAAAAATTTAGAAAATTGCTTAAAAAGTTTGAAAATTGCAAAACCTTCCATCCCCAATATGGGGACATTTCCAAGACTTGGGGACTTGGGGGGAATTGTCACCCCATAGCAACACCACCTTGCCACATCCATTGAGGATGCCACCAGGTCGTTGGCTATATGGGACATGCCATTACATACATATTGATATATTCAGTTATTTATAAGGTATTTATAAGGGTACAGGACATTAGAATATTAATGTTAAAATATTAATTTAAATATAATTAGGTTTTTATATTTTAGTTTATAATGTTTATTTTTATTATATTACATTCATGTCTAGTGATATAAATATGCGAGCATAAAAGAGAACAAATCATTTTTTGTATTTAATGTTTAAATTTAAAAAATTTGAATATTTTTTTTTAATAAACCCTAAACCAGAGACGATAGTAGATGGTGTGGTACCATAACCAGAACTATTTGAATAAGGCCCAAGCATAATGCTGAAATATGGATAGAAAATCTAAGCTGTATCCAAAATGTTGTATACATATCTGGTATGTAATACACTATACGCGTTCAGGGGAGGGTAAGTATCCGGCAGCTCTGATTAGCAGACTTATAGTAGCTACCTTCCCTAATAAATTTTATTTGCTATTTTCATAACCCGAGACTCTCTCTGATATGATCATATTTCCGACCTCGAGCTAGCAGATTGAATGCATAAAATGATATAGTGTTATGATAATGAAGGTCTACCCACCTCTTGTTCTGAACGGACTTGTGTATAAAAGGAGCTCGGAACTGTAATTCCTATCATCAATTACCCCGATGACATGGTCACAAAGAGCGGCTTGAAATATCAATCCAAATATTTCTATACACAACTTGTCCTGAAGCTCTTAATTGTAATAAACAAAAGACTGCTGAAGCTTAAAGTCTAATGATAATCCTTTGAAAATTTCCTTTATTGATAACACGGTCTCATAAATTCCACTGCTGTTTCTTTAAATTACTAAACTGTTACCTATTTCAAAACCCGCAAATAGCAATAGATTACAGGGAGTACGAAGAAATGCAAACTGACCATAAGTAGCATAGCCAGCAGTGGCTATGGCAGTGGTGGAGGCAGCAGTAAGAAAGAATTTGAAAAAGCTCCATACTCGTTGATTCTCTGGTGATGGTGACGCCTTCCACGATGACGATGACGATGCCGAGGAGGAAGAGGAGGCGGCCTCGTTGGAGGCATCAATGGTAGAGGCATAAGCAGAAGGAGAAGGAGATGAGTGAGCTGCTGCAGATAATGGGCGCATATGACCAAGATCATTGCTTGCAATAGCGCGAATGTTAGAACGCATCAGCACGGAGTTCACAACGCGATACATTTTGAGGCGCAGAAGCTCTGCAGAGGTATTAGTGGAACTGGAGACTAGTAAAGCTGTTGGAGGTTTTGCAGAACGCCACCAAATTTCATGCAAACAAAAAAAAAGGGTAATGGGTTTAATGCAGGCAGAAAAAAATTAAAACGCGATGCGTGAAATTTTTACACCGAAGGCGTTCCTAATGTGAAATAGACGATTATTTTGATCGCATCTGTAGAATCGCTTCCCAAAACAAATTGGTGTTTTTCACTTTGTGCAGGACATTTCTTGTACTCAATTTTCCGATTACTAATTTTTGAAGTGTCAAAAACAAACCCAAAAAAAAACTAATAAAAATCTATTAATAAGTTTTACATAGTTGATTAATTTTTAGTTTTTTTTGGTTCATAATCAGTCTTTTGAGTACCATTACTAGGACATTTGTGTAAGACTATTAGAACATTGGTACATAACTAGCATATATAATCTATATATAAAATATGCCGAGATGTATCGAGGCATTGAATTTTTTTAATTTAATATTTTTTATTAAATTAAATGCCTCGATACATTTCGGTGTATTTTAAATATATGCTAGTAGCAGTTGTGGCGGACCATGTAAGAGATTTAATGGATTAGGGATAGGGTTAGCATTGGGATCAAAGTTAATATCATGGTTAGAGTTAGGATGGTTAAAGATATAATTAGGGTTAGGATAAGTATTATGGTTAGGTTTAGGTTTAGGGTCAAAGTTAGGGTTACTATTATGGTTATGTTTTGGGTTTGGGTTACGGTTTAGATTATGGTTGGGGTTAGGGTTTACATCATGGTTAAGGTGATGGGATGGGTGGAAATTAGAGTTAGAATCAGGGTTTAGCATTTAGGACTTAGGGTTAGGGTATGGGTTGACATCATGGTTAGTATTATAGCTAGGGTTATGGTTCAAGTATTAGGGTTATAATTTAAGGTTAAGGTTAGGGTTAGGATTAGGGTTTAGCATTTAAGCTTATGATTAAGGAATTAGGGTTAGGATTAGGGTTTAGTATTGAATATTAGGGTTTAACATTTATGATTGGGTTTAGGATTAGGGTTTCTCATTTAGGATTATGGTTCAGGTATGAATTTAAAATTCAGGGTTTAGCATCTAGGATTAGGATTTAGTATTTAAGCTTAGGGTTAGGATTAGGGTTTAGCATTTAGGATTTGGGTTAGAATTTAGGTTTACATTATGGTTAGTATTATGGTTAGAGTAAGGGATTGTATTAGGGTTAAGGTTAGGATTAGGGTTTAGCTTATGATGTATGATTTAGGGTTTAGCATTTAGGATTAGGGTTTAACATTTATGATTCTGGTTAGGATTAGGGAGGGTTTCACACTTAGGATTTAGGGTTATGGTTAGGAATAAGGTTAGGTTATGGGTTTACATCTAGGTTAGTACGATTATTAGGGTTAGCATTTATGTTAGGGTTAGGATTTAAGGTTAGGGTTATATTAGGGTATAACATTTATGATTTGGGTTTGTCATTTAGGATTATGGTTAATCTTAGGATTTAGGGTTAGCATTTAGCATTAGAGTTTAACAATTAGGGTCAAGATCAGGGTTTAGTATTTAGGATATAAGGTTATGATTAGGATTGGGGTTAGGGCAAGGGTTCACGTCACAATTAGGATTATATTTAGGGTTAGGGTTTAATATTTAGGATTAGGATTTAGTATTTACAATTAAGGTTGAGATTATGGTTTAACTTCTACAATTAGGGTTTAGCATTTCATATTAGGGTTTAGCATTTATAATTAGGGTCTACCTTTTAGGATTGTGGTTTAGTTAGGATTTAGGATAACATAGCATTTAGGATGAGGGTTAGGATTAGGATTTAGCAATTAGGGTTAGTATGAGGATTTAGCATTTAGGATTTAGGATTATAGGTATGATTAGGGTTAGGGTATGGGTTTACATCATGGTTAGTACTATTATTAGTATTAGGAATTAAGGATAGGGTATAAAATTTAAGATTGGGGTTTATCATTTAGGATTAGGGTTAGGGTTTAGCATTTATGATTAGGGTTAGGCTTATGGTTTATCATTTACAATTAGGATTTAACATTTAGAATTAGGGTTTAGCATTTACGATTAGAGTTTACTATTTAGGATTATTGTTTAGGTTAGGATTTAGGGTTTAGCATTTTGAATTAAAGTTTAGCATTTAGGATTAGGGTTTGGCAATAAGGATTTAGTATTTATGACCGTGGTTTAACATTTAGGATTTAGGGTTATGATTAGCATTAGGTTAGGGCATGATTTTACATCATTGTTAACTTATTATAGTTAGGGTTAGGGTTTGTATTAGGATAAGGATTTAGGATTAGGGTTTAACATTTATAACTACAATTAGGATTATGGATTAGCATTTAGAATTGGGGTTTAGTATTTAAGATTATGGTTTAGGTTAGGATTTGGGATTTAGGGTTGTGTATTTATGATTAGGGTTTAGCAATTAGGATTAAGATTAGGTTTAGGGTGTAGCATTTAAGATTATGGTTTAGCATTTAGAATTTAGGGTTATAGGTAGGATTAGGGTTAGGGCATGCATTTACATCATGGTTAGTATTATGGTTAGGGTTAGGGTAAGGGTTAAAGTATTAGGCTTAGGATTTAGGGTTACAGTTACCATTAGGGTTTAGAATTTAGGATTATGGTTTAGGTTGAGATTTAGGATTTAGGGTTGAGCATTTAAGATTAGAGCTTAGCATTGATTATTAGAGTTTAGCAATTAGGATTATGATTATGGTTTAATATTTAGAAATATGGTTTAGCATCAAGGATTAGGATTTAGCATTTAGGATTTAGTGTTATGGTTAGATTAAGGTTACTTTACATCATGGTTAGTATTAGGGTTAGGGTTAGGGTTCAAGCATTAGGCTTAGGATTTAGGTTTATAGTTAGGATTATGGTTTAGCAATTAGGATTAGTATTAGGGTTTAGCGTATATGATTAGGTTTAGGGTTAGGGTTACTCATGCTTAGTATAATGGATAGGATTTTGATCAAGGTTAGGGTTTAGGCTTAGGATTAATATGGTTATGATAAGATTTTACCTCATGGTTAGTATTATGTTTAAGGTTAGGGTTTGTATTAGATTTAGGAATTAGGATTAGGGTTTAGGATTTATGATTAGGATTATTGTTAGGGTTAGGGTTTAAATATGTTGCACTGCTACAATTATAAAAATACAATTATGAAATTGTTTAAAACTTTGTTATAAAATCTATCTCAAGTAACTTCTAGATTCATATAACCTATTATTATATAATTTTTTGATGACATATATATATACACATGTGTACATACATGTGTATATATATACATACATGCATGTGTATATATACATACATATGTGTGTGTATATACATACATGCATGTGTATATATGTGTGTGTGTGTATATATATATGGATTAATATTAATAATATTAATGAAAAAATGCAGACATGGAATGCGAAATCACCGAGACTTCAGATGGGCGAAAAAACCCTAAATCCAGTTTAGGTGCGGATCTTGGCCTGCAAACAAAGGAGAAGATAGCAGTTTGGCCCAAGGGTAAGAGCCTCCCTCCATATTGTTTTAACTGCTGGCTGTATGGGCACAAGGAAGCAGAATGCCAGAAATCAAATGTAACCCACCACAACTATGATCATTTGGTGCCCTTCATCGCAGAGCAAAAGAAAAAGAGTCTTGAAGCTGCCAAGACAGTCGCAGAAGCCCAGAATCACAGCGTAAACAAGAATTTCAAGGAGCCACATGCCGGAAACTCTATATGCGACCCTTAGAAATAGTTCCATCCAAAGCGGAAAACACAAATTCCCACTGATGTGAGAAATCTAGAATCTCCTGGATGTGTGCAGAATTCAGACACAAACCGACTAGAGAGAGGGAAAGATCGCCTCTGGAACCACCATGCCAGGATTATCAAGGTACCTGCACTAAAATCCCCAAATCTGTTTCAGCATACAGGAAAGCTTGGACACAGACATCAAGTTTATCATGTCCCCTCAAAACCACAACATTATGTCTCATCACGAAATCCAAAGAATAAAAGAAGATCATAAATGGGGCATGGTTTACGGAAATAGATGCCAAGAACTGTAGGTAAAACCTGGAAGGAAAAAGAAGTAGGTCATAAGAAGAAAATCCAGGAAGAGAAATACGAAATCTCTAGTCTAGAATTAACAAACCCCTTTCGTCTATTAGAAAACGCCGAGGTGCAGGACAAGGCAAGATACGGGTATGAAGAGGTAATTTTAAACCCTGTTAAAAATCATGACGTTGTTGTAAGGAAAGAGACTAAAAATTTGCGCCTAGTTATCTTCACGACTGAAATATTAGAACAACAATTTAAGGTTTTCAACCTTACAAAATATGCAAAGCAAGAGGCCCTAAATATCTCCAAATCTATTTGGGTCGATCCGCCTATTAACAACAAGGGATCGGAGTCTATATTCCATATTCAGTCTCCGGTGTATATTCCTCCACATCGAAGGAGAGAGCAACCAGGATAAAACAAGATTCAAACAAGCCATAAAAAAGTTTTTGCACCTAAAAATGAGGATAATGTGGTTATTATTAGTAACCCCTTCAATGAAAACAGATGGAAAGAATGCCAAGATCTCGGCATCTTTGCTTACTGGAACAGGCCAGTGGAAGACTTCCACAATCTTATAAGCTGGCTAGAAGACTTCTGTAATGACCAGGTAAGTATCTCTCACTTTTCAAACAGATTACTTTACATGCACTGTGACAGTCCTCTGATTAAGAAGGAATTCTTGCATGTGTCTGAATCTTTCTTTAAAGGTTATGTTATTAAATTTTTTGAATGGATCCCTGACTACAAAGAGGAAAATCTAGATTTCTACATTCCTACATGGATAACCTTGCAGTCAGTCCCACCAAAACTTATGCATCTAGAAATCTTTAAAAAGCTACGCTCCTCTCTGGGAGACCTAATCGGCATAGATGCATCTTATGAATTTTGTAACAGCATTAGGCTTCTAATTAAATGCAAGGTCAATTCCTTCTCTTTTAATTCAATCAAAGTTATCACAAATTCTGCCATATATAATATCAAATGCCAAAGAAAGTATACGGAAATATTTGAAATCACTAGATTAGATTCTGATTATATGATTGCAACCAATCCCAGTCAACTGACCACGGATCTAGAGGAAGCCCTTCCTGTGATTAAATATAAAAGGCATAAGGTAAACTCACCAGACCTCCTAAAGCCCAAGGTTAAATCAACTGTGATCAGAAATGCAAACAGTGATTCCAGTCTAAAGAAGAGAGGAAATTCAAAGCAATCCACTCCAGATATGGAGATAAATACAGAAACAGATCTCATTAGGAAAGGCTATCCCAATAACAAGGAAGAGGATCTACAGCAGAAGTCCCATGTGGACACACAAGAGCAGCCAGGAAAACTCAGAAACAACAGAAAAAAGAAAAAACACAGTAAAAAGATGGAGAAGTCTAAGAAGATGACTCCTCCAACTTTAAGCAAAAGGAAAGTAAGCAAATAAATAGACCAAAGGAATGGGAACAAGGAAACCATCAACAGCAGCACAAAGAAGGAATCAAATAAGACAATCCCAGTATCTCCCCCAGAAATGGCAACAGAAGAAATACTTCCAACTAGAGCTAACAAAACATTTTCCAAGTTTTGGCAAACCCCTGAGAATCAGAGCATCAAAGGATGGAATGGAGAGCCAAACAACAGAGATCTGGATATT
>MU226802.1:1995097-2028493 GCA_018584345.1 Thuja plicata
ACCTTATGAGCTATGGTATGGTTACACACCCAATGTAAGTTACTTCAAAATTTTTGGTAGTCAATGTTATATCTTAAAAGATGATAGAAATGGAAAACTTGACTCCAAGAGTGATGAAGAAATATTTTTAGGGTATTCCACCAAGAGCAAGGTTTATAAATGTCTCGATAAAGCTTCTAACAAAATTATTGAAAGTGCAAATGTAAAGATAAATGAATTTGCAGAGAAGAATGAAAGGGAAAGCACAAAAGAACCAGAGGACTACAACAGGTTTATTTACAATAAAGAACCTAACACTCTACCTGATCAACAATGTAGAGCTCCCAAGCAACAGATCATTGCACCCAAGCATCAGGCTGCAAATACTGACAATCAGGATATTGCTCAAGATGATGTACAAAGTGATGGAGATCGGAATGAAGGACAAAATGATGATCAAGATGATAGACAAAGATCTGAATCTGTACTTGCTAGATATGTCAGAAGAAACCATCTACATAACTAGATCATTGGAGATAAGAAGGCTGGTATGAGAACCATAAGTAAGTCTCTAAACACAAGATGTCTTATTTGTGATTATGAGCCAAAATCTGTCAATGCTACACTTGATAATAATGAGTGGATTAGTGCTATGAATGAGGAAATTGAGTAGATTGAGAAAAACAAGACATGGACACTTGTACCAAGACCAGATGACAAGAATGTCATCGATACAAAATGGATATTTAGAAATAAATTGAATGAGAATGGGGAAGTCACCGGAAATAAAGCAAGACTAGTATGCAAGGGGTATGCACAAGAAGAAGGGATTGACTATGGAGAGACCTTTTCACCCGTTGCTAGGCTAGAAGGAGTGAGAATATTACTTGCTTATGCTGCATGTAAAGGATTCAAGGTATATCAAATGGATGTCAAGTATGCATTCCTAAATGGAATACTTGAAGAAGAGGTATACATTGAACAACGAGAAGGGTTTGTTGATCCATACAAGATGAACATGGTATATAGATTACACAAAGCCTTGTATGGATTGAAACAAGCACCCCGAGACTGGTACGAAAGACTTCATTCCTATCTTATAAGTATTGGATTTGTAAGAACTAGTGAAAACAATAATCTTTATTTGAAGGAAGATATTGATGCAAACATTTTGATTGTTGAGATATTTGTTGATGATGTCATATTTGGAGGCAATGATATGCTATGCAAATCATTTACAAATGAAATGAGCAAAGAGTTCAAGATGTCTATGTTTGGAGAGATCAAGTTCTTTCTTGATCTACAGATCATGCAACAAGATGAAGGTATTTTCATTACACAATCCAAATACATCAAGGAAGTGCTAAAAATATTCTAGATGGAAGATTCCAAGCTAGTTGGAACACCAATGGCAACTGGATGTAAGCTGACAAAGGAGAAAAAATCATCAGAGGTAAATTAGACTTTGTACAAATCAATGATTGGAAAACTCATGTATGTTGTACATACTAGACCAGATATTGAACATGCAGTAGGAATAGTTGCAAGATTTTTTGCTAATCCCAAGGAATCACATATGACTGCTGTGAAAAGAATCCTAAGATATCTG
Source organism: Thuja plicata (assembly GCA_018584345.1). NCBI lineage: Eukaryota > Viridiplantae > Streptophyta > Pinopsida > Cupressales > Cupressaceae > Thuja > Thuja plicata. Next base: position 1,996,686 of record MU226802.1, read on the forward strand.
AAGAATACTGAGGAATATGTACTATGGTATAGAAGAGAAGGCAAATTTGAACTTAAGGTTTTTACCAATGCTGATTGGGCTAGAAATATTGATGACCGAAAGAGAACAATTGGAGGAGCATTCTTTATGGGTGACAGACTTGTCACATGGATCAACAAGAAGCAAGGATGCATCTCTCAGTCTACTGCTGAAGCAGAGTATGTTGTTGCTGCTACAAACTGCTCAAATATTGCATGGATCAAACAATTACTGGAAGGTATGCATATAAAAATTCTTGAACCAGTAATTATATATTGTGATAATACAAGTGCAATAAACATTTCCAAGAATCCAGTCATGCATGCTAAGACAAAGCATATTGCCATCAAGTATCATTATTTGAGAGAACAAGTTCAAGCAAAGGAGGTGATACTTGAGTATGTGCAATCTAAGGAACAATTAGCCGATATCTTCATCAAGCCACTTCCCAAGGATGCATTTGAGTACTTGAGAAAGAGACTAGGGGTCAGACCCTTGTCTACTAGTTAGTAAAATGACTAGAAGGATGCATCAGCCTACATATTATCAGAATATCATTAATGTTGATGCAAGCAAAGAGACGGACTTCAAAGATAAATATATACACAACAAGGTATTTATCTACTATGAGCACTAGAGTTATTTTATTGCCGATAGATTGGGAAATTCAAGGAGTATATTATGGATAGAAAGGATTTGTTTGGCATTACTGTCAAAAATATTTGTTTGGCATTGTTGTCAAAGGGAGAGATTATATCCATTATCACTTCAAGGAGAGACTATATCCATGGGAGAGATTACACATCAGGGAGAGATTATATCCATCACATTATCCAAAGGGAGAGATGTAACCAGAAAGGGAGAGTACATACAAAGGAAGAGAATTTCTGACAAGAGACATCAAAAGAAAAGAAAAAATTCAAAGGGAGAGAGTTTGACATAGCAGAAGAACACATCACATCAGAGAAAGAAAGATTCTACATCTATCCAGTAAAGGGATTGAAGACAGAAAGAAAGATGCAAGAATCAAATCTAAGCTTATAAGAGCTTACTGGGGACCAGATATTTGTATCGGTTATAGTACATAAGATTGGTAGTTTGATGAACTTCAACTATTATATTTCATATTGTATTAGTAATAATATAGTGTGATAATGTAGTGTGTTGCCATCAATGCCAAAGGGAGATATTGATGAACTATAATTGATTGAATGTTTGAAGATGTTAAGTTGATGATCATGCAAGGCATTAAATTAGTTAATGTATTGTATTGTCATTGATGTCAACTTGATATAATCTGTATGGTCATGGACATATTGCCAAAGAATTCAAAGAACCAATGAATCAAAGGCTATGCTATCAGTAATGCATATAAGTCAAGTATTCACAAAGTGATTGTATACATCGACGGAGTGCACACCGACGGTCAGAGTAAAAGAGCAAAGTCACAGTGTTACCCGACGAGCAAATGCACAACATTACCGACGAGCAAAGTCACAATGTTGCCTGATGAGAAAAGCACAGAGTAACCTGACATACAGAATTATAGTGTTGCCCAATGGACAGAGATCCTAAAGACAACTAAAGTCACACCAACATAATAGTTAGTTATCACCGATGACTAACTGAAGTATTGACCGACAGAACAGAGAGTTCAGAAATGACAAAATGCTTAGCTGTCAAGAGCTAAAAATAGACTTAACTGATACTTATCATTGTTGTAATCGACAAGATAAAGACAAAGATAATTAAAGGATTTAAAGTTGCTTTGTCCAGTTGGCAAGAAGATCACTAAGAGATAAAATTAGAGTTTTTCTTTAAATCTAATTGGTGAGAATTGTGGATCGCGCCAAGATCAAGAACCTAGAAACGGTGAATCATGTCTATAAAAAGACAACCTAATTCATTACAAATAGGAGGGGTGAAGAGAAGTGAAAAGATAATAGATGTTGAAGAGATTATGAAGGAGAAGAAAGTCTTCATTCAAACTTGATCAACAAGCTGAGGAAAGAACTAGATTCTACAGACACTGACGAATAGTGAAACAACATCACAGAGAAGAACAACGTGGAGCAAAGGTATTGAATTGATTATATTGATCAGAGAGGTAACACACTTACAATATATCTAAAAATATGCAATTCAAGTTGTATGTGTGAACAAATCACTTTACTATTTCAGTTTAACCATTGAAGCATCAAGTCTCTTAACCGAGCAGGACTTAAAAGTCTTTTGTAATTGAGATACATCCCAAGGAGTATCAAAAATTTTGATCATAGAAAGTAGCATTGGATATGCCCAATACCTATTGATAGGCCAAGTGAGTGTTTGATCAAGGATGGTAACATTAGATGCCAAATACTAAGTGACAAACTATCTTATAAATCCTCTAACAAGGTCATACCTAACAATGTGTTTGTAACCTTTAACAGGGTTGGCTCTTAACCGAACTCACTTCAAAAGAGTGAAAATTTGGGGTACCGGTCCCAGTGGTTTTTCCCTTAACAGGGTTTCCACGTTAAAAATCCATGTGTTATGTGTTTATGTTTCATTACTTTACTATTTTGCATTTCACATAAGTTATTCTAGATTGATCGGTATACACTAGTTATTTACTGTGTTTCGGTAAATAGTAAGACTGCTTATCGGTAAACATACAGAAGAAGGTTTTACAAAGCATTCCGACAAGTAGAAATTTGTTAAAAGTATTTCAAGGCATTCATCTTGTAGGACTGAGTATAACTAGAGGCTTAAAAGTGGTAATAAGTTTTAAGGGTTGATTTAAGGATTAATTTTTGAGGCCACTAATTCACCCCCCTCTTAGTTATTACTAATACCTGCACCATTATGCTCGCCTTTTCCATGCCCCGCCTCTATGAAATTCCAAAAATGTTGAACGCCACTTGTCATGTGCATCCTACTCAACCAATAGAACATCCTTGCACTCTTGAATTGTGAGGTGCAATTATCTGACCATATTATGTGTTGGTTTTACTCAATACCTCCTTCTCTTAAATTCTCATAGAAAACTTTGAAGCAACCTTGCACAAACTTTGATGAATGTGTGTGATCATCACTGATGTAGAAGTGATACTCTCTTAAAACCTTTCCATCTACGGCTGTGCTATCATGTGCATGCAAGAATGCTATATGTACAAAGATTGTCACTTGTATATAATGGTAATACAATGCTTGCACTTCGTTCTGAAGTTTAAGTGTATAATTCTCATAAAATCAACAATGGAGACAATAGTACCAAGGGAAAAGTGTCCTTACATATCTTGAATTTCTCATCCAACCACCTAGCTCTATGTGAATGACGTATGTACTCATAAACTAGTTTATCTTGAAAAATATTCATAAAATCAGCTACACATATATCATTTTTCACTAACTCACACCTCTTAAATTATTTTCCATCTTTTAGACCATAAGTTATTGTCTTGTATTTTCCAAAAGAAACTAGTGTATTTCCAATCTCATTTGTGCTCTCTAGATGGTGACATATCCACAACTTTCTCATACCACCACATGCACTAAAAGATCCATTCAAACACATCATCTTATAATAAAGACAACCATCATCTCGATTGCATAATACACTTGACATAAAATCTCTTGATGATGTAGGAGGTGCTTGAACACCACATTCCTGCAAAATAGTGTTAGTGTGCAAAGTACAATAAACATGATATATATATCATAATGCATGGAAAATTCAATATGTACCCTACAACAATATGTGGTGCGCGCATGATTAATCTTGACGTAAAAGGGTTTTGTCATTTTAAAAAATCTTTGACTAATTTTATTTTGAGGAAATCTTTGGAGGAATCTTTCATAAAATTGTGTTTGTGTCATATCCAAAAAGTGTTTCGAATGTGGCATACAATTTGTAGATCTGATTCTCCTCCTAGCAACATCTCTTTGGTTGGGTGAAACCCTTGTGTTGTCATGCCAAAACTTTTCAATTAATGTTCTTAATGCATCAACAACAACCTTGTCCTTGTGTGGGAGTCTACCCGAGAATGACCAAAGAGAATTAGTGTTTGGATCCTCAATTTGTCTCACCTGTGTAAGGATCTCTGTAATGTTGATTTACCTATCCTTAATGACTTGCTTGTTTTGCTTACTATACGAGAATTTTTCATTTTCTTTCCCATTATAGTTGATGTGAGGACATGTCGAGTAACATTAGCATATTTACTGCGTGATTGTGAACCAATGGCTTGGTATGCATCGAATATATTTCTCACAATGGTTCTCTCAGTAATATTTTCAGATTTTCTCAACCCCATAATTGTCATTGTCTCTCTAAATTTCAGATTCTTAATCATTTCAACAACTACTTGACATCTTCCACTTTGATTTAATTTTTCAAAATAGTTATTCCAAATCTTTTTAATAATTCTTCTACAATTTCTTTCCAACATTTTATCATGCATTGGCCTCAAAATATTTTCATCAATTTCAATTAGAAACTTTGGTTTTATACAAATTATTCTAGGTGTTAACATAGCTGCATGCTCTACATTTTCATTAGATGAATTAGGTGCATTTATTGGATTGATTTCAATTGGTGTATGTTGATAATTTTCATTTTCATTATGTGCATTTTGTTCATTAATGACATCAAATTAAAATGGTGCATTTGCCACATTAACATCAACATTTTCATTTTCATCACTTACGTTGCTTGCATTTGATGATGTACCTTGTTGTATTCTCCTCATGCGCTCCCTTTGTCTTTCCTTTTTTTGTCTCTCGTTGTTCAATTGTTCCTCTTTTGTTCTTTCCCATTGTTCGTATTGAATGGACCCTATGAATAACATCATGAACATAGAATAACATGTGAACATCAAATCCAAAAAATAAGAACAAATCAACCATTTTCTTGAAATGATAACTTACAATGATAAAATAACATTAAAAACACCAATAAAAATACAATTTTCAATCATTGCAAAGAAAAAACATGCAAAAAAGCACAAACATATCTGTTCTTGGCGTAAAACAATAGAAAAATAGTTGTGGGACCTCAAAACAACTTGCAATGATTGTTTTAAGACCGTTGAAGCAGGCAACATTCCTAATTCCACAAAACCCGATCGAGTTATGAGAACATAAAGGCTCAGTGCTCCTAATTGCTCAAAACCCAATCGGGTTATGAGAACATAACGATTCAATGCTCCTAATTACTCAGAACCCAATCGGGTTCTGAAAAACTAAGAACAAAGGAAGAGAGAGATAGAGAGAGAGAGAGAGAGAGAGAGATTTTTACTTCTTCATAACCCGATCGGGTTTTGAAGAAGTGAAAATTGTGTGTTTTATTCTCGAGAACTTGATCGGGTTATGGAGGAGTTGAAAATGTACTTTTTTCTTTTCATAACCCGATCAGGTTATTTTAAATGTAGAAAATCGATTGGGTTATGTCTTGGGAAGAACTTTGGAAAACGACCCAAAGGCTTGGAGGCTCATTTTCCCTCCATTTTTGTTCTTTTAGACTTTTTTTCATCTTGTAAGATGAATTCTCAACTTTATCTTCATCAGGTTTGCAATCTATCAATTGGGTAGCTTTATAATTTTCACCATAATCTCATACGTCTTCTTAGCTTTCTAACCGTATAAATTTTTCTATTTTTGCACAACATTAAGATAGTAAACTTTAATTTTCTTTACCAGTGTCTTGATTGTCCTCACAAACATATGTTTACCATTTTTTTAATAAATTTTGATATACTTAATAAAAATACAAATAAACTACATATTATTGTTATACACTTGATTCTATACATTTAAAAAAAAGTTTTCATTTTCGATTATTTTGATGCAAGTTATGCCCAGCGCACGAACAGGTACCAAATTTTCAGGATGCGATCACTTCGAAAAACCACAGAAAAAAATACTCATCAGAAAATTACAAAAAATACACAACTTCTAGATCTCACTCTTACCTATCATCCTACCAAAGGGATTTAAAAAATACTGAATATAACTATATCTTTTGTACCACGCACGGAAACAACTATGTTATGTTTTTCAAAAAAATCAGGAACATATTTTCGTGTGCGCGAGGTTTGACCCTCTTAATATTATCGATTTTTTTTAAAAAGTAGTGGTTTAGAAACTAGATTCAGAGTACTACAATTTTTATTCTTTACACATCTTTTTATTTTGAGTGCATGACCCTCAAACGCTTGTTCCAAGTTTAGGTTTACCCGATTTTAGAAAAAAATGTGTCCACTTATACCCCCTTTTTGGTCCACAACCTGGTGCGCACACACACACACACACACACACACACACACACACACACTTGCATTAGAGGATTAATTTAGATGCAAGTGGATAAATTCATACTTGCATCTATTATCATTTGGAGCCATTTTAAACTATGATAAAAAGTTAGTGTTATTTCTAGTTAAAATAGTAGAAAAATAATTATATATCTCAAATTTTATAAATTCAAAATAATTAAATCATACATTTCTTTGAACAAGATGAATCTTAATCTTTATTTCATATTATTTTCATTCTTACCAAATATGTTTCTTATCATATAAATATATAAAAATGTCCAATATCTTTTAATTTAAATTTATTAAGAAACAAAGAAATAGAGGGCTAAATTAAAATGATTCTTTAAAATATTATTCAATATCAAAATATATTCCTTTAGTTTAATAATTATATTATTCAATAATATATTGTTGTTCTAATTGTCATACATTATAACTTAGTTCTTGGTGATTATATTTATATCTTTGATATTGTCTCCAATTTGATCAAAGCCCCTATATCTACTTGGTATTTAGTTTGTAAATTTTCCAATTTACATAACACTACTCTATTTCAAATTGTAATGTAAATTTAGTATATTTAATTTTTCTTACAACCATTTACTCAAAGTTAATCAAATATTAATTTTAACATAAATTGTATTTGATAGTAAATAGATTAGATAAATAATAATAATAAATGAATATTATCAAATATTAATTTGATATTTTTTATTATATTTATTTATATAAAATATACTATTAATATTATTTAAATATTCGACAGGCTATAATAGGTGGAAACCAGTCATATTTTCATCATGTCCGATATCGATAAATTATTTTGTTGTCGAAAAAATGATCAAGTTATTTTTTCCTTCATTGCATATATGCTTGATTAACATTACAATGCAAATCCGTGAACTTGACGCTTTCATAAAAATTTGAATAAAATTCCTTGGCAGCGTGGTTGCGTACGTTGATTTATTTAAAGCAAACATCTGGAGCAAAGCACGTCGTGGAAGGGATTCAATCCTGTATTGTTGGACCTAATCGTTCTGTGTTATTGCTGAAAGAAAAAAGAATCGCCATTTGCAAGTTCGAAGCTCCAGTATTGCAAGTTATTTCTCTATTTACAGTGAACAAGAAAGGAATAACTTCTCTATTTACAGGGAACAAGAAAGGAAAATTATAGGGATTTCTCATACTCCGTCAATTGATGTGTCTTTTCTTGGTAGGTGATGAGATCGATGACTAAATTAGAGGAAGGATTGAACCCTAAAAGAGGTGTTAGTTTAATTTTAATTTTTCCATAGTGTTTCTTTCTATTTTGATGCTCAAACCAGAGGCGGTGGCTAGGGAATTGAGGAGGTGCGTTGTTGTGAGGAGAAACATCTTTCTAGATAGAATGAAGAGCATGGAAGCATGTTAGACATCACTTTCTCCTTTTACATGTTTCCATCACAACTACTCTAGAGGACTCGCATGCTTGGCGGGAAAAGCATAAAGAAGGCGCTGACCATTTTTGTTAGTTTGCTGCAAAGAGATATTATCAAGCTATGGTGTCGAGTTACAACTCAGAATTTGTAGAGTTAAAGAAGATTTAGAAGCAAGATCACACAAAGAAATAAGCAGAGGTGAGGACCCTGGTGTGTCCTTAAATCTGCTCTCCTTGGCCCCTGCAAACCCTAACTCAACCCCCCTAAGTAGTGCATCATCTTCTCCTAGACGAAATCCTCTAGTGTGTATTTGCTTTTTTATTTCCTTTATTTTACATATTTAGGGTTATTTAGCGAAATCATCTTGTTATTTAGTGAAATTATATGGTTGTTTAGTGTTATCTAGTTGTTTGACTAAGTGACATATTTGAATGTCCAATACAACTTAGTTGTAAAGTCAATCATCAGTGAATTATTTTAAGCAAGCAAAGTGTGCTATTTGATTCAAAATGTGAACCAAATCTGAGAATGAATATTAATCATGATCTACAGGAATTGTAGGATAATGACGCGATTGGAAAGAACGACAAGATGGGGAATGCTACAATATTCAAATGGATCTAAAGCCCCATTTAGAGGATAATATAAAAGATAAGAAAGTTTTGTGGGCCTGCAAGGAGAGCTGCCTATGCAGAAATCACAACATCAAGCGTTTTCAAAGAACAAAGGTGTAGGGAGCTTCCTTGAAGCTTCACAATGTTGAATATGGTGTCTTGACCTTGCAATTTGAAAGATATCAAAATGATTATTGAAAAGGCTATGGAAAGGGAGATCCCAAAGTGGGTCAAAGTTGTAGCCCTTCATCACGGTTCAAGTATTGCAAAACTTTTAGGTTGAAAGTTCTCTATTGATCTAGGATCTAACATAGATCTCACTATTCTTTCCATTAGTCTGAGCCACTTCTTGTTTAAATAAAATATTGCAAGGCGACGTATGAAGAGATGTCAGGAAATCCTTGCAGTCTGGAATATAAGGGATGTGGCACTAGAATGCTCTAAATATACCTTGAAACCCTAGTAGGCCCGTTTGGGGGCTGGAATTAGACTGGAATTGGCATTATCTAATTCCGAATAATGTCAAATTCCATGTTTGGGTCCATGAATAAAAACGGAATTAGAATTACAAAATTCCCATTTTGCCCCAAAATGGGAATATCAATCTTCCACCTAAATAGGTGGAATTAGAATTTCAATTCTAATTCCAATTTTTACAAAAGTAAATTTAATATCTTGTCAAATCCATGATATTATAGATGTGTAAATGCGTGTATGTATGTATATGTGTATATATACACAAATATATGTGTATATATACAAATGTGTGTATATGCATAAATATGTATATATACATAAATGTGTGTATATGTGTAAATATGTATATATACACAAATGTGTGTATATGTATATGTGTGTGTGTATATATATGTGTGTGTGTGTGTATGTGTATATATATAAATATTTATATATACACAAATATGTGTGTATATGTGTATGTGTAAATATGTATATATATATATAAATGTGTGTATATGTGTATATGCGTATGTGTGTATATGTGTATATATGTGTATATGTGTAAATATGTATATATACACAAATATGTCTATATGTGTAAATATATATACACAAATGTGTGTATATGTGTATATATGTATGTATGTATGTATATGTGTATGTGTGTATATGTGTAAATATGTATATATATACAAATGTGTGTATGTGTGTATATGTGTGTATAGGTCTATATGTGTATATATATACAAATGTGTGCATGTGTGAATATGTATATGTGTGTATATATATACAAACAAATGTGTGTATATGTGTATATATGTAAATATGTATATATACACAAATGTGTGTATGTGTGTAGACACACATGTGTGTATGTGCATGTATACACACATGTGTGTATACATATACATGTATATATACATACATGTGTGTGTGCGCGCGTGTGCGCGCACATACACACCTTATTCAAAAAAATTAAGAAATAAACAATTAAAATTATTTATGCATCTTCTTAGTCATCTTCTGGGTGAACCAAACGGGTCCAGCCCATATTCCAGAAATCATTTCTAGGATATGTATCTTCCAGAATTGTAGCATCTTCCAGAATTGACCATATCTAGCATTTGGTATTCTAGCACGCAAACGTTAGTTGCATAACTACCTTAGGGTCCATTATACAATTTTAGGGATGAAGTAAGAATCATTATTATATTCCCCCCCTTTTAATTTTTCTACTCTTTAAATTTAAAATATATATCCACCAGTTCAATATACAATGAGGAGTATACCGATAAAAAATATACAATGAGGACTACGATTTTGCAAATCACTCTACTCCTTGTTAAGTAGGAAGGGGCAACCAAAATATTTTTAATTTCCGTTCGATTCATCATCCTGAAAACCAAGTAGAGAGTGCATCTTATTTTAAAAAATGGGGGCCTTGTTTTCTTTCCATAAGTTCAATAAAAAAAACATAATAGAAATTTAATTTTACGATTTGAAACAATTTTATAATTGATAATTAAAAATATTTATTATTTATGATTTTGAATGATTATCATTGCACATTTGGTTGTTGGAATTAGAGAATGTTGGATTTGTCTAATACCAAAATTTATCAATTCAAGAAGTTTTAAATCCGGAAAAAGGTTTTTGGAATATGATTGGAACCGTTTGGTTCACCTGGAAGATGAGTGAGAAGATGCATTTTTGCGTTTGGTTCCATAAAATTGGAGTTGGAATCAGGTTAATTTTTAATTTTTTAATTTTTATTTATTTATTTTAAGTTATTAATTATTTTTTTCATTTTTTTTAATAATGTAGTCGAAGCCCTAAAAACCCAAAAGGTAGAATTTTCCTTTTTAATTAAACACGACATGGACTTTACATTTTATCAAATTTGATCTACCCCCAATTCCCATTTAAGTGGAATTGGAATTCATTTTCCAATTTCACCTTTTTAGATGGAAGATTCAAATCCAAGGTTTGGGGGCAAATGGGAATTAACAAACCGCTATTCCCTTTTTATATTTTGAACCCAAACTTAGAAGATGTCAATTCTAGGTCAATTGAATTTTCCTCTAGCTTTAAACATAGATCTTTAGATATTATAAATACCAAGTTATTTTTTGAGCACATTTTTCATTTGAAAAGACTTGCCAAATTAGGTTAGTGTACTCTTTTAATTTATTTTTGTTTGGATTTCCTATAATAGTGCCTCTTATATAAGCACATAGGTGGAGCAAGTAAGTGAAAGAAGTAATCTTAGTTTGGATGTCATGAAATTAATCTTTTTAGAATATATATTTATAATTACAATGACATGACATGCATATAAGGAAATAACACATAGTGGGCCAAATACAAAACAACAACATGGATTTTGAACATGTGGTCCCCAAATGTTTGCCTCGCCCCCCAAATATAATGTGCAAGCATATCTTCCTCTCGGTGTAACCATTGCACCTCGTTCAGGTGCAATTGCTAGTTAAAATTAAACTTATATTGTTTATGCATTAGTAGAAACTCGCCTACTTTAAGTGGATAGAGTATCATTTTAGTTGTGAATTTTTTTAAAAAAATATCTAGATATATATAAACAACATTTGTATTTTATTTTCCATTTTAGAGGCAAATCAGTTGAGATTCTAAACTTATACTAATTTTTATTTTTTAAAATTTTAAATGAATCAACAATTATTTTTAGAAAAATTTAAACTAAAATCTAAATATGTACAAAATCTTTCAAATTTTTTTCTAGATATATAAAATATTTCTAAACTTTTTTTTTTATCGGTAATCGCTTTTGACTGGAGCTTTGAACCAGTGAGGACACATATGGGGGTCCTCATCCCCGAAGTTACATTATTAGTAGTACCATGACGTGAACGCCTTACCAAATGTTGGCTCATGTTGTGACCTTAATATGATAGCTCTCCTTATCTCTCCACACCTTATATCTCCCAATCCTCTAGCAGCACCACTCCTTATGCCTCTGTAGCTAAGCACCTTATACCTCCCACTAAGCGCACACACACATCCCCCCGCCAAGATGGTAGGTCAATTCCTCCAACAACAACGACCTCTCCTTATATCTCCCTAGCTGACGACCTCTCCTTATATCTCCCTAGCTGACCCTTATCTCTCCAGCTGTCGGGATCCTCTAACTACCAACCGAATGTTGGAACTGCGGTGACATTGTCTTAGCATCCTTCTACCTCCCGTCGATCGATCTTGCTAGGCTGGCAGTGCATGACAAGGGCCCACCACCAATTGGCATGGCAACAGAGGCCGGTGGGATTCGAACAACAGAACTCCCTTACAACAAGGCTCGCGACAACCGTCGCGCTGTGGGGTGATCCCCTTTCTAAACTTTTTTTTAATTCATAAGCAACATTTCAAATATAAACTCTAGTTTTTTAAAATTTCTAAATGAATATTTTAGAGTAACTTTAAAACTAAAATCTAAGCCGAGATATAATTATTATTATTTGTTGATTTAATTATTATTATTTGTGTATTTAATTATTATTATTTGTTAAGATTAAGTAGATTCGAACCCAATACCTCCCAGATTAGAGGCTCACAACTTTACTGTTGTGTTGTAAGTTGTTGCCTTATTCTTCCTTTTTTCATATAAAGTATTTCAAATTCTAAAATTAAAATAAATTCTATAATCAATTTCAAATGAACCTTTAATTTCACCATCTGCACAAAAATAAATAAATAAAGGATATCTAGTGTCGAGAAGACTTTCAAGCAAATGCAAGCAAGTGTTAAGGGTGGGTTGTTCAATAACCTTTGCCACCATTCTCCCCATTGGTTTCTTCTTCATGTTTTTTGTACTTTTTTAAAATTCTTACCTCTTAGATATCATACATACATCTTGTTGAGTAGATCATTCATTTTAATGAGTTCTTGTAAAGTAATATTCATAAATATAAATTAATAATTTGATACCAAAATTTTGTATTTTAATATAAATATCATAATTTGATTAAAATAAACTCCAATTTATCAATATACATTCACTGACTTCAATAAATATTATAATTTGACCAAAAAAACCTTCTACTTATCAATATACATTGATTGAATTCAAAGATTTAATTCAATATTAATATACAATACGTATACATCACTATTATTATTTTTATATGGAATAAAACTGATTTAAAAATGAAAAAACAAAATGGCACTCTAGAAAAAGAAGTTGTGAAGAAAAGATAACTTAATTAATAGCTTTAAGAAGATATATGTCCCTTTGGTTAATGAGCAGAGCTCAAAAAATTGACAGATTACAAGTAGCACGATAATGTATAGAGATATCACTCTCTTTTGTTATGTGATAGGAACCCGCAAAATGACACAGAATAACAGAGGAAAAACTTTACCTTTATTTCAGGAAATATTTACAGAAGAAATAGGCCTTAAATCCTTTGCTATCACAACAGAGTGGCATTCGCTTAAGAAAACCACAAATAATTAATATCAGAAGATCATCTGTAGTAAGAAAAATTGGAAAATTTTACAAAGGAAAAAATATTGGATGAAGAAATTCAACTTTACAGATTGCTAAATTTTTGGGGAAAAAATAGTGCTAAAAGTTGGATCTTTATAGAAGAAATAATCGTTAAATCCTTCATTATCACATTAGAGTGGCATTCACCTGAGAAAAATACAGACAATTATTATTATCATCCATCCGCAATAAGAAAAGTTCAAAGAATTTATTAAAAAAAGGCAATTTTTTTGTATGAATCAATTCAAAATAATAGACTACTAATTAGAAAAAAAACTTAGTGTCCTAAAATTTGGATTTCTATTCAGAGTAACGGATTATGAAAGTAAGCAAAATTGAAAGAATTTTAGAAAAAAAGAGTGAAATTTTATTCTTATCTTTGAGTTGCACCTGATTTTTCTGAAGGATTCAAACTTTTCCCTAGAATAATCCTCAGAATTGTTAAGATCCACACACAATTGATTGGACATGGGGTATTTCTCAATGGTGAATTGATAAAACTGAAGAATTCATGAACAACAAATTTCATGCTTGAGTAAGAACAACATGCATTTAAATCTACGAGTGTGACTCTTTATTATCCCACCAATGCTTGACGTTACAATTGAATGGATAAAAATTGTTTCAATGCACATATTCTGTTGGAGTATGATTATCACTGAGAGGGGGGTGAATTAGTGATATGAAAAACAATATATCAATTTTTAAAGCCAGATATATAAAACCATTCAAAAGAGACAAATGAAATAATGAGATAGAGACAATACATGCACATAAAGGTATAACACAAGATATGTCCTGAGTGGAAACCCTCTTGGGAATAAAACCACTCGAAATGCCTCACTAGATTAATTTGAAAATATTTTATACTACCTCAATAGCTACAAAGTTGTCTCACTGACAAGTGTTATCTCACTAATAGTCTTTTATGCCTCACTGACTTTTACAACTCTTTTCTACTTTCTTACATACAAAGATCAGAAAATTTGGTTGACACGTAGACCCTATAATTCTATCCTATACATCATTAAAACCAATACATGTCTTTGTATCTAACAATGCATAACATATGGGGCAGTGGAAGAAGATAGTGCAGGGAAAATCCACATTATGAACAACAAAGTGGAAAAATTGGAGGCTATGGTGCGCAAGATTGGGGAGCAATGCCTGGTAAGCCTAAAAGCGTATATGGGTAATGTGAAGATTCTACTGGAGAAGTTGGAACAAGACAGAGGGGACAAGGATGACAAAGAGGTGAAGGAAACCATGGGACCTGGAAAACGCACGCGGGCTAGTACCAGGAAGCTAAGTCCAAAGGAAGATAAAGAGACTGAAGACCTAAAGAACTCTGTCAATCAGATGCGGATAATGGATATCCAGGCACAGGACATTGTGGATGACATGTAGCTGTCCTTTTTATGGTCCTATCTTTTTTGTTGTCCCTATAATTGCTTGTAGATATGTGGGACTATTTGTTAGGCTATTAGTCAGCTAGGCTTTTTTGCTTTCTTCTCTGGGTGCTATGGCACAGTTTTAGTTGAACTTTATTGAATATTTGTAAAACTTTTTTAAAGGTTTCGGGTCCTTGTAAAACTCATTTTTACGTAATTAGAACAATGCATAACATATAATCATAGACCTGTACCAATCAAGGATTTTTGATAAATTGATTGTGCACAATAATCCAAATATGATCAATCAAAACTCAATATATCCTCTTTGTCTACATATCCAAGACAATCCGCATCTGTTCAATTTATAAGAAACATTGAAGAACTGATATCAAACTAATTTTAAATTGATTTTCTTAACTAATATCCTCATTCATCATGTCATGTCATTGTGTTGCTATCAACAAATTACATATCCTTAAAAAAATAATGATATCTCTGATATAGATTTAAAATAATATATTTCTATTTCCATAATAATATAATCACATGATTATTGTGATCAATAAAACATAATTCAATGACTTTCTTTTTAATCCATGTTTGTATAAAATGAACTGTCTTTAATGTCCACTTTCATATGATATGCATCATCAATGATTAATATATATTGAATTAAAATATTATAGTTAACGATTCTCGTCATACTCTAATTTACCATGCTACCATATACAACTAATGAACCATCTTCTCAAGATACACCATGCTCTGTTCTATGAATGCAACATGCTCAAAACCACACCATATGCACAATCAAAATTAAACTAAAATAATACAATACAAAGATCACTATGGAAAAAAATGAAAGTGACATACTCATTAAGGCATGGTTGTATGAAACACAAGAACATGAATAGTAAAACTAAACCCTTGACTAGGATTTTAAGACCAAACACCGAATACACTCTATGTGCTCCGAATGAAATGAGTTTTGAATGTAAACCATGACTATCGTAAACCATCAAAAAATGCATGTTAAATGACTTAAGAGACATCGATATACGAAGTACCAACATACATTAGAAAAAATGACATTTACATTGATATAAAAGTCATACAATGACAACCACCATAATACATGTGTTCATTTGAAATAAACCCAACAAGGGTTTAGAATAAATAAGCTTAAACATAAGCACATGAAGAATACAATAATATGTAACAATAATAGTTATAACAAAATAATGAATGATATTCATGTTTTGGATGACCTTTTGGGAAAACACTCATGCTAAACATAGTTATACCTTCGTATTTTGAACATTGACATACGAAAATAGAAAAAACCAAGATAATGAATACTGTGAGCAGAGAAATTAGTTATAAAAGGAATACAATAATAATAATAGTAAAGCATTCAATAACTAATAAATCAAGACTACGCTCAAGATTGGACTGAAAAGGAAAACTTAAAACAATAAGAAACTAAGAAAGTGCAAACCTCCCTAAAAACTGATACAAGCTCCCTTTTGATCTTTTGATGTGTCCATGCTTATGGATGTGTGCTCAAGATTTGATATGCTTCAAGCTTAAAGATTGGTTCTTCAAATTGACATTGTAACTCTACTTTGAAATTGGATGAATTTGTGAAGGGAAGAGGTTTTATTTATAGGAAAATGGACTCGAAATGAGTGGTCAAGATGCAAAGCTGAAGAGGGGCTCAGATGCACCTAGAAGAGAGAACAAGGATTATGCTTCTTTAAGTGCCTCTCATTGTGACAAGTGTCACATGGAGAGTGGATGAGGAATGTGACCATCTTGGTCCATGTGCAAAGGGATAAGAGAAGACTCTTAGAGATACGGTGAGTAATGAGGGCTGTAAGAGCATTAATGAGGGTATTAATGAGGTATGGGTGAGGGGATAAGAGAGAGCTTGAGAAAGTTGACTTTGGGAAAGGGGTTGAATTCCTAATCCAAGGATTTAGGAATGTGACAAGCTTAGGAGGAGTTTAGGATTAGTGTTAAAGGTTAAGAGGGGTGATTAGGGAGATGGTGATGGGAGGAGAGAGAATGAGTGGAGGGGTTAATTAGCTGATTAGGGTTAACTAGATAATGAAGAAGGGTTAGCATGTGTGAAGGGGTTGGTATGGGTTTGAACTCACGGTTAGGTGTTTGGGATTGGTTAGGTTAGGGGTTAAGGTTATGAAGCCATGTGCTTAAATAGAATAGATTTAACTATTTAAATCACAAGTGGAGGAAAAGAGGATAATATGAATTAAAATAAATGAATAAATACATTCATTCAATCTAATAGGGGAAAGGGGATTTAATTAACTATTCGGTCATTGGTTTCCATTTAATAATTAATCAGAATATAGCCAATTAAATGAAATAATTAAGCTAGTAGGATAAAATAGATCAACTAGGTAATGACTAATTACCTAGTTGATAATGTCCTAGAAGGCACTAAATATGATTAGATTATGTTAATCAGATTTAGGTGTCTACATTTTTCCCCTGACATAGTGTTAGAATAACGCTATTTTGAAGACGTTTAAAATAATAGATGACACAAGGACGTGATGTAGGCAACGAAGTTGCCCCATAATGATAATTAGGATAGAGTTAGAATAGAATTTGAATAGGATGATGCCCCCTCGAGAGGGCGGCAGGAAGAAACAACGAAGCCCTGATGACGTCTCAAAAAGACTGCGAAGAGTGATAGGAAAGGGAAAGAGAAGAAGAAGGGGGATTCAAGTTTGCACCAGGGATGAGGGATTAGATGTGGTGGAAGGAAGGATTAGGTAGGGCATCATTGTTGGGATGGAGGATTAGGATCATTGTTGGGATGGTAGGATTTGATTGTTGCTAGGGTTGATAAGATTGCTTTTGTTGGGGAGTGGATGGGGGGGGGGGGGATTTTTTTGAAGCTTGAGCGAGGAGTATTCCAGGGTGAATACCACCATGTAATTTGAGCACTTATTTTGATATAGAAATGCTAGAGACCATGCCAAGGTTACTTAGGAACATGAGGCCTTGTCACCAGTGTTGTAGAGGACTGACGCAATAGACACGCGGGGGTTGCCCCCATCACACACGACTCGCAAAGAAATCACAATGGAAATAATGCTGGAAAAGCCCACAAGCAAACAAAATTTCCCAAGTGCAGCATGAGAACCCAAACAGATTACATACATGCAAGGATCATATCTGACTGACTCACAAGTAGAAAACAAAAAGATCAATTTCCATATCCCAAATGCATCCATTCGCAGCATACCATGATATAAAGAATCATGGCAACTTTGAGGAGGAGAACAATTGAAAGAAATAAGGAATGATAATTAAGAGCCAAAATCAAATTTTAAGATAAAAAATTCAACAACGAGACTCATTTTTCCAGAGAGATCAACGATATGGGATGATGATTGGATTGATTTGATTTGATTTGTGATTGCAGTCACGTCGACCAAGAGGAAGGATACATCCTACAAGGACCCGATGTAGGTGATGATGATGATTGGATTTAGGTCAATGTGAGGAAGGATACATCCTACAAGGACCCATTTCCATGAAGATGACGATGATTGGATTTAGGTCAACATGAGGAAGGATACATCCTTCACGGACCCATTTCCATGGAGATGTCAAGTGTGTATATGATTAGCGAAAAGATGTATTGAGATCAAATTGATGAAGCATGGTTTTATCAAAAGGAACTTACTAAAGCACATGATTCAGAAATGAACTGGATCATTTTATGCAAGGAGACCAACCAAGGATGCAATAAATGTATAGGCAAGACCGGAATCAAGACTAGACTGACACGAAAAAGATATTTACAGAACTGAAGGTCAGAGAGAATGGATGAAATGAGGTTGATATGCATGATGTTTCCTTGGTTGAGCCAAAAGGCCAATATAGAGGAATAGTGGATGGGGTGCTCTAGATATGGGAATGAGGTAATCCCAAAGAAAACACAATGATTGGGAAGGATGCATCCCAATGATGATGAGTGGATTGTGATCAAAGCTTGCAGCAAGGCTAAGGGTGTGCTTGGATGGGTTGATTGATGCTTGACTTTGGATATCTGGAGGATGTGGATGGGATTTACATGCAATGGTAGGTCGCGAGGAGAAATTAGGATTTGGAATGGGTGGCATTGGGTGCATGAGGATAGCCTAGAGATAGATACCAATGACAAGGGGAGAAACAAGTGATGGGATATATGAAAGGAGGAATTGGAAGATGGAGGAGACACTGGGGAATGTAGAGAGGGAAGCTTTGGATGGAAGGATTTTAGTAGAGGAATGGATGGATAGCTAAAGGATTATGGATATGAGAGGAGGATTGGGAAATAACATGTGGATACGAGAAGGTCTCCAAGGACTACGTCACAAAGGAACATAATGCCCCCACTTAGGATAGGTTATGCATGTGAGGAAACATTAGGAGGGGGTACGATAGGATGGAAGAGAGGATAACAAGAGGATGACGGAGTTGAATGAAAGATAGGATGAAGGGTGGATAAGGGAGGAAGATAGTGCATAAGGATAGATGGAAGGAAGGATGGGTGGATAAAAGGATAGGTGGGTAAAGACAGGAGATGGATGTCAAGTGATGTCCAAAAGCATGTAGATATGGTGGCCTGTATATTTCTCATCAAGATCTAGAGGAGGATGGAGGAAGTGAAAAGGAAAAGACATGATATGGATGGTGGCCAGAAGGAACTGCCCCCAAGTGTGAAGAACAACTGGATGGAAGAACTATGCATGACACCTGTTTACCAGGTTTTCATCATGGTACTTGTCCAAGGTGCTTGTTTGCCAAGTTTTCACCAGTGGACAAATTGATTTCTCTTTCTTTTTATTTTTTTTGCTTCTTTATTTTTGTTTTGCTTTTTTTTTTTTGGTTTTATGCATTTTTTGTTGATCATGATATGTTGGTAGAACTTATGTGGGATGGGTGACTTAGGAAAATGCAGGTATGAGATGGTTATGCAGGGGTAGATATGTGGGATAGGGGATATGATAATTGGAAGTATTCAGATAAAAGGATGGAAAGTGAGTGGGATAGGAGGATGCTGTCAGGATCAACATTAGCACATGTTGCAAGGGATGTGGAAAGATTCAATGTGAAGCAGATGGTACTTGTGGATGTGATGTATGAATCATGGTAGGAAGTTGTGGGACATAAGGACGCAAAAGAAAATTTGAAGATGGAGGAGAGGAATGCTCAGCTAGAGGATTAGTAACCTCAGATGCCACAATGTATTTTTTTTTATTTTAGATGCATGTCATATTTTTTATTTGGGATCCACATAGTTTTTTCTTTTGCTTTGGTGGGCTTTTGTGGCCTATGGGATGTAGTGCATGCTTTGATTGGATTTGATTGTGTTGGAGCATGTCATTTTAAGTAGACATGACAATCTTTATATTGTGGATTTGTAGCTTTATGCATTGGTGATTTGGCATTACAATGAATATCATTGGAAGAGATATGAGAACTTTCATGAGATGGAGGAAATATGGATGGAGTGGTGGAGATAGGATGGTGGATGGGGCGCATGGGTATGTGTCAATGTTGATTTTGTTTGGGAATGTAAGTGGTAGGATTTTTTATATGGGATTGATGGATGAACGAAGGTGTGGGATAAGATGTAGGATGAGATTTTGGGACATAGGGACACGTCGTACAAATTTTGGGCACACTCGGTGGGACCCACTTCGCAAGTCAATTTTACTAACAATACTGGTTTCTCTTGAGTTTTTGAGTTCGTAGGCTTGTAGGTTTGAAATGTGTCTTGGCTCAAAATGGACTCCACCATCACATCCAGATCACCGTTTCTAGTCAAAACTACTATAATCTTGCCCATACCTACCCATAATCAAATTCGTGGCAAATTTTATTTTTGCAAATAGGCCCCTCTACATGCAAATCGAGACAGAGTTGTAGTCTGTTAAAAAATGATATTTTGTATTTTTATCCTAACCCTCTAATTTGCATGTTTGAAATTTGTGTTCTGCAGGTTAAGAAAGGGTTTAATCTTCGACATTCACCCACAGTCCAACCCCCGAGCTCAAACCTCAAGCCAAACCATAGGTCAAGTTCATTGGTTTACAACCTATATGTTGGGCTTTGTTTAAAAAATCCAAAAGCTTTCATCACGAGGGGCCTGTGGGACTAAAATCACACCCCACCTCCACTGCTTTCTCCCCTCTCCCTCTGCTTCTCTTCTACCCCCAGCCTAGCTTCTCCTTTCCTCAAACCCCCACAGTCCCTACAACTCCCCCCCATCGAATCCAACAACCAACAATCATATTCCTATCCTACCATCAAATCCTCTATCCCAACAATGATCCTACACACANAATGCCTCATCCTTGATGCAAACTTGAATCCCACATCGCCTGCCGTCACCCTCTTCTTCTTTTTCTTTCCCTTTCCTATCGCTCTTCGCAGTCTTTTCGAGACGTCGTCAGGGCTTCGAGTTTCTTCCTACCGTCCTCTCGAGGGGGCATCACCCTAGTAAAATCCTATTCTAATTCTATCCTAATCATCACTCTGGGGCAACTTTGTTTCTTACGTCATGTCTTCGCATCGTCTATTATTTTAAACGTCTTCAAAATAGCGTTATTCTAACACTATGTCAAAGAGGGGAAAAATATAGACACCTAAATTTGATTAACATAATCTAATGATATTTAGTGCCTTATAGGACATTATAAACTAAGTAATCAGTCATTACCTAATTGATCTATGTTATCCTACAAGCCCGATTAATTCATTTAATTGGCTATAGTCTGATTAATTATTAAATGGAAACCAATGACCTAATAGTTAATTAAACCTCATTTTCCCCTGTTAGATTAAATGAATGTATTTATTCATTTAGTTTAATTCATATTATCCTCTTTTCCTCCATTTGTGATTTAAATAGTTAAATCTATCCTATTTAAGCACATGGCTTCATAACCTTAACCCCTAACCTAACCAGTCCCAACCACCTAGCCCTGAGTTCAAACGCATCCCAAACCCTTCACACATGATAACCCTTCTTCATTATATAGTTAACCCTAATCAGCTAATTAACCCCTCAACTCATTCTCTCTCCTCCCATCACCATCTCCCCAATCACCTATCTTAAACCCTAACCCTAATCCTAATCTCTCCCTAAGCTTGTCACATTCCTAAATCCTTGGATTAGGAATTCAATCCTTTCCCAAAGTCAACTTTCTCAAGCTCTCTCTTATTCCCTCACCCATACCTCATTAAGACCCTCATAAATGTCTCATAAATGCTTCTTACAACCCTCATTACTCACCTTATCCCCAAAGTCTTCTCTTATCCCTTTGCACATGGACAAAGATGGTCACATTCCTCATCCACTCTCCCTGTGACACTTGTCACAATGAGAGGCACTTAAATAAGCACAATCCTTGTGCTCTCTTCTAGGTGCATCTGAGCCCTTCTTCAGGTTTGCATCCTGACCACTCATTCTGAGTCCATTTTCCTATATAAGGAACTTCTTCCCTTCACAAATTCATCCATCTTTTATGCAAACTTATAATGCTAGTTTGAATAACACCTCTTTAAGCTTGTATCACGCATCATCCTTGACCACACATCCCAACTCATGGACACATCCAAAATCAATTGGGATTTGATTGAGTTTTAAGGAGGTTTGCACTTTTCTTAAGTTTTATTGTTTTCAAATTTCATTTCAGTCCAATCATGTATGTAGTTCTGAATTTTAGTTATTGAGTGTTTTAATCTGATTATTATGCTCCTTTTTAACTAATTTTCACCTCTCACAGAAATTAGTTATAAAAGGAAAACAATAATAATATTAAAGCATTCAATAACTAATAAATTAAGACTACACTCAGGATTGGACTGAAAAGGAAAACTTAAAACAATAAGAAATTAAGGAAGTGCAAACCTTCCAAAAAATTGATCCAATCTCGCTTTTGATCTTTTGATGTGTCCATGCTTATGGATGTGTGCTCAAGATTTGATATGCTTCAAGCTTCAAGATTGGTTCTTCAAACTGACATTATAACTCCACTTTAAAATTGGATGAATTTGTGAAGGGAAGAGGTTCTATTTATAGGAAAATGGACTTAGAATGAATGGTCAGGATGCAAAGCTGAAGAGGGGCTCAGATGCACCTAGAAGAGAGCAAAAGAATTGTGCTTCTTTAAGTGCCTCTCATTGTGACAAGTGTCACATGGAGAGTGGATGAGGAATGTGACCATCTTGGTCCATGTGCAAAGGGATAAGATAAGACTCTTAGAGATAGGGGGAGTAATGAGGGTTGTAAGAGCATTAATGAGGCATGTAAGAGTGTTAATAAGACATTAATGAGGGTCTTAATGAGGTATGGGTGAGGGGATAAGAGAGAGCTTGAGGAATTTGACTTTGGGAAAGGGGTTGAATTCCTAATCCAAGGATTTAGGAATGTGACAAGCTTAGGAGGATTTTAGGGTTAGGGTTAGAGGTTAAGAGGGTGATTAGGGAGATGGTGATGGGAAGAGAGAGAATGAGTGGAGGGGTTAATTAGCTAATTAGGGTTAACTAGCTAATGAAGAAGGGTTAGCATGTGTGAAGGGGTTGGGATGGGTTTGAACTCATGGTTAGGTGATTGGGATTAGTTAGGTTAGGGGTTAAGGTTATGAATCCATGTGCTTAAATAGAATATATTTAACTATTTAAATCACAAGTGGAGGAAAAGAGGATAATATGAATTAAACTAAATGAATAAATACATTCATTCAATCTAATAGAGGAAATGTGTTTTAATTAACTATTAGGCCATTGGTTTCCATTTAATAATTAATCAGACTATAGTCAATTAAATGAATTAATTAAGCTAGTAGGATAACATAGATTAATTAGGTAATGACTGATTACCTAGCTGATAATGTCCTAGAAGGCACTAAATATGATTAGATTATGTTAATCAGATTTAGGTGTCTACATTTTGCCCCTCTTTGACATAGTGTTAGAATAACGCTATTTTGAAGACGTTTAATATAATAGACGACGTGAAGACGTGATGTAGGAAATGAAGTTGCCCCAAAATGATGATTAGGATAGAATTATAATAGAATTTGACCAGGATGATGCCCCCTTGAGAGGGCGGCATGAAGAAACAATGAAGCCCTGATGATGTCTCAAAAAGACTGCGAAGAGCGACAGAAAAGGGAAAGAGAAGAAGAAGGGGGATTCAAGTTTGCATCAGCGATGAGGGATTAGATGTGGTGGAAGGAAGGATTAGGTAGGGGATCATTGCTAGGATGGTAGGATTTGATTATTGCTGGGGTTGATAGGATTTCTTTTGTTGGGGAGTGGATGGGGGGGATTTTCTTGAAGCTTGAGTGAGGAGTATTCTGGGGGAGAATATTGCCATGTAATTTGAACACTTATTTTGATATAGAAACGCTAGAGACCATGCCAAGGTTACTTAGGAACACGAGGCCTTGTCACCGGTGTTGTAGAGGACTAACGCAAAAGACACACGAGGGTTTCCCCAACATCACACATCACGACGGAAAATATGTTGGAAAATCCCTTTACCAAGTGCAGCATGCGAACCCAAATGGATTACATACATGCAAGGGTCATATCTAAATGACTCATAAGAAGAAAATAAAAAAAAATCAACTTCTGTATCCTAGGTGCATCCATTCACAGCATACCATGATATAAAGAATCGTGGCAACTTTGAGGAGGAGAACAACTGAAAGAAATCAGGAATGATAATTAAGAGCCAAAATCAAATTTTAAGATAAAAAATTCAACAAAAAGATGCCTTTTACTAGAGAGATCAACGATATGGGATGATGATTGGTTTGATTTGATTTAATTTGTGATTGCAGTCAGGTCGAACAAGGCGAAGGATACATCCTACAAGGACCCGGTGTAGGTGATGATGATGATTGGATTTAGGTCAACGTGAGGGAGGATACATCCTAAAAGGACCCATTTCCATAAAGATCATGATGATTAGATTTAGGTCAACGTGAGGAAGGACACATCCTTCACGAACCCATTTCCATGGAGATGTCAAGTGTGTATCTGATTAGCGAAAAGATGTATTGAGCTCAAATTGATGAAGCATGATTTTATCAAAAGGAACTTACTGAAGTACAAGATTCAGAAGGGAACTAGATCACTTTCTGCAAGGAGTTTGACCAAGGACGCAAGATTTATACAGGCGAGACCAGACTCAAGACTAGAGTGACACAGACAAGATATTTATAGGACTGAAGCTCAGAGAAAATGGATGAAATGAGGCTGATATGCATGATGTTGCCCCGGTTGAGCCAAAAGGCCAAGATAGAAGAAAAGCGGATGGGGTTCTCTAGAGGTGGGAACGATGTAATCCCAAAGAAAACACAAGGATTGGAAAGGATGCATCCCAATGATGATGAGTGGACTGTGATCAAAGCTTGCAACAGGGCTAAGGGTGTGCTTGTATGGGCTAATTGCTGTGTGACTTTGGATAACTGGAGGATGTGGATAGGATTTGCATGTGAGGGTAGGTTAAGAGGAGAATTAGGATTGGAATGGGTAGCATTGTGTGCATGATGATAGCCTAGAGCTATATACCAATGACAATGGAAGAAACAAGTGATGGGATATATGAAAGGAGGAATTGGAAGATGGAGGAGACACTGGGGAATGCAGAGAGGGAAAGCACAAGATGGATAGATGAAGGATTATGGATGGGAGAGGAGGTTTGGGAAATTATAGGGGGATACAAGAAGGTCTCCAAGGACTACGTCACCAAGGAGCATAATGCCCCGACTTAGGATAGGTCATGCATGTGAGGAAGCATTAGCAGGGGGTACAATAGGATGGAAGAGAGGATAAAAAGAGGATGACAGAGTTGAATGAAAGAAAGTACGAAGGGTGGTTAAGGGAGGAAGATAGTGCAGAAGGATAGATGGAAGGAAGGATGGGTGGATAAAAGGATAGGTGGATAAAGATGGGAGACTGGAGATGGATGTCAAGAGATGTCCAAAAGCATGTAGATATGGTTACCTGTATATTTATCATCAAGATCTAGAGGAGGATGGAAGAAGTAAAAAGGACAAGACATGATATGGATGGTAGATGGATGGTGTCCAGAAGGAACTGCCCCCAAGTGTGAAGAGCAAATGGATGGAGGAACTACACATGACGCCTGTTTACCAGGTTTTCATCATGGTACTTGTCCAAGGTTCTTGTTTACCAAGTTTTCACCAGTGGGTGAATTTATTTCTCTTTCTTTTTCTCTCTCTTTATTTTTGCTTCTTTTTTTCTATTTTTGCTTTTCTTTCAGTTTTTTACTTTTTTTTTGCATTTTTCTGGTTTTCTACTTTTTGGTGTTGATCACAATATGTTGGTACAACTTTATGTGGGATGAGTGACTTGGGAAAATGCAGGTATGAGATAGTTATGCAGGGGGAGATATGTGGGATAGGGGCTATGATAGTTGGAAGTATTTGGATAAAATGATGGAAAGTGAGTAGGATAGGGGGATGCTGTCAGGATCAACATTGGCACATGTTGCGAGGGATGTGGGAAGAGTGAATGTGAAGTAGATGGTACCTATCGATGCAATCTAGGAATCATGGTAGGAATTTGTGGGACATAAGGACCCAAAATAGATTTTGAATATGGAGGAGAGGAATTCTCAGCTAGAGGATTAGTAACCTCGGATGCCACAATGGATTTTTATTTTAGATGCATGTCATCTTTTTGCTTTGGGATCCACATAGTTTTTGTTTTTTCTTTGGTGGGATTTTGTGGCCTATGGGATGTAGTGCATTCTTTGATTGGATTTTCTTTTGCTGGAGCATGTCATTTGAAGTGGACATGAAAATCTTTAGATTGTGGATCTGTAGCTTTATGCATTGGTGTTTTGGCATCCAAATTACAATAAGGAGCATTGGAAGAGATATGAGAACTTGCATGAGATGGAGGATATATGGATGGAGTGGTGGAGGTAGGATGGTGGATGGGGCGCATGGGTATGTTCCTTTGTTGATCCTGATTGGGAATGTAAGTGGTGGGATTTTTTATATGAGATTGATGGATGAAGGAAGGAGTGGGATAAGAGGTGGGATGAGATTTTGGGACATAGGGGCCCAAAATGGATTGAGAGGATGAAGGAGGAATATGGTAGGTTGTCTTGGGTTGCAAGGATGAGGGAGGGGGGGGGGGGGNAGGGAGGGGGGGGGGGTGTTGTTATATGCTTTAGAGGGACAATAGAAAGATGTGATGGAGGGTTTGAAAGCATTCTTGAATTTTGGTTTAGTTGTACCATCAGTTTTGGATGAAGGGCCTCTAGGTGCGTAATCAATACCACAAGATCGTGGATGTCTTTTAACTTGAATGGGCTCTAGGGTACCTTGATCATTTAGGCCCGCGCCTTTACCTTAATCATTCATTTTATAGCATTTGAGTCAAGGTGGGATACTTTTTAGTGAAGGAACAAGATGTGAGTCCATTATCAGGTGGATGGAAAATGGTGGAGATGTAATTGATTTCTTCTATTTTAAGAGGACCACCACAGATGAATGTGAGTGAACCAAGGTGATGGAGTAATGGTGGTGGGATAGTTGGAATTGGAGGTGATAAAGGAGGATGAAGGGGAGAGGATGGGATCCTTGGATCTTGACTCAGATGGGGTAATGGATTTAAAGTTGGAGGAGATGGAATGGTAGGATCTTGATGTGAAGGAGTGGAGGAATTAGGAAGTGGAGTGGATGGGATACTTGGATCTTGACTTAGATAGGATAATGGATCTGGAGTTGGAGTAGATGGATCAAGATAATTTTTGTTCAAGTCAATAGATATTTCAACATGCTTTAGGACAAGGTCTTAACATGATTGGATTGGTGTGGATGGCTTGATAGGACATATATGGATGGATTCTTCAAATGAGTTGGATAAATGGATGTATTCTGAAAATGGGTTGGATGAATGGATGGATTTTACAAATGGGTTGGATGAATGGATGGGTGATTCCATTAGAGAGGGAAGAAGGGTGGATATGTGACGTTCATGGGATGTGGTGTGGATAGTGTTAGGAGGAGAAGATGGGGATGAGGATTGGATGAATTCAACGGATGACAAGAATTCAATGGTGCCAGGAGATGGAGGAGGATCAAAACATATGAGATCTGGAAGGGAAATAATAGGTACGGGAGATGGAAAAGGAGTACCAGGTGTGAGGGGTGGAAGATGATCAATAAGTATGAGATTCAGAAGGGAAATGATAGGTACAGGATATGGAAGAGGAATGTCGGGTGTGAGGGGTGGAAGAGGATCAATAAGTATGGGATTCGGAAGGGAAATGATACGTACAAGATATGGAAGAGGAATTTTGGGTGCGAGAGATGGAAGGGCTTTATCACTAGTGTTTTCCCATGGGGGAGTGATATAACGTGAATCTTTAAGAGATGGATTTTCTACTGGCTTCCTTGTGAAACTCCTTGGAGACTTACATATCGGATGGTGGGAAGATGGTACAATGAGATAGTTCACATAGGTAGGTGTGGCATTGTCCTGCAAACTTTATTGAATAACTGATAGGAGAGGAGGGATGGATTGGGGTATGGAATATGTGTTAATGTAGGTAGGAATTGGAGATGGTAGATTGGGATAAGATGGGATATATGGGTAGGATAGAGTGGATGGTAGATTAGCAATAACATGGGGATCATGGTGATGGTTTTGAGGAAATGGAGGACTAGGATTAGGGATTTGAACATGGGTTGGAGGATAAGGAGATGGTGGATTGGGATTAGGGATGTAGATAGTAGGGTTGTGAAAAGATAGAGGTTGGGATATGAGCATGGGATAAGATGGAGGCACAAATGTATAAGAAGGAGGTGTGGATGAAGGATAAGATGGATTTCCCTTGTCAAAGGTAGGATAAGGAGCGTTGGTGGGTATGGAAGGAGACATGATGAGATAGTGTGGAGGAATGACTGGAGTTTGGGGGATGCTGGGAGCAAGCTTGCTAAGGTTTTCCATGTATGCATCATGATCAACAAGACCTTTATCATCAACATAAGATGTTGGGGAGATATTTTTAAGGTTTTCAAAGTATGCATCATGATCAAAAAGACCTTCATCATCAACATAAGATGTTGGGGAGAGATTTTTAAGGTTTTCAAAGTATGCCTCATGATCAACAAGACCTTCATCATCATCGGAATAAGATAAAGACAAGGAAAAGATATGACAACCAAACTCATCATAATAGATGTGTGACATGATGCTTGTCTGATGAGTTGGATAGGGAGAAAGGAGGGAGATGGATGGAAGACTCAAGCTCAGTTCTAGGAAGAAGGACTGACTCTGAAGAAGATGGAAAGAGGATGGGAGATGGAAAAGATAGCCCCGTTGGTTTAGGATATGGGGAGAAACAGAGGACTGGATGACACTAGAAAAAACTGACGATGAAAGAGAGTAAGGAGACGATTATGAACCTAGGATGAAAATATTTGGAGGCTTGGGTGAACAACCTAGTGATATGTCAGATTGTCATAGTTCTCAAAGTGAATGAAGGCATGATTTGTGTGGAATTTCTGAATAAAGTGAACAATCTTGTAGCTGTATTGGACCTTTTCGTATTCTTCACGCTTATGGTTTTCTGCCTCAATGATTTCAATGATATGCTGATATTTCTTGGCCTCTTTGGTTATGGTCTTTTATTCTTGATAGATATGAGGCAAATGAGTATTCACTATTTTAGGATGAGGTAGTGACTATGACAAGTGTGCCTTGGATTGTTTTTTGTTGTTTGGAACAAGTGATGATCATTTGGAAATTGTGAGCAAACATTCTTGCAAGAGGCAAAGCAACCTTGCAAGAATCATAAAATGTTGATTTCCTTGGCAAAAGGACTTCAAAACTTTTAGATTTGTGTATGTTTAAGAAGTGTTTTTCACAAGGTTTGTAACATTGAATGCACACACAAGAAATTTTACCTAACGAGTTAGTTAGCTTGAAAACCTTTGCTTGCATACGTAGGCACACACACAAGAGCTAATTAGAATACAACCATCACCAAGCACGTAAAGGCGCAAATCATGATGTCGTATTAGCCGAATCCAAATGCTCAAGGTGGCACGAATGTGCAAGTTTCTTGAGGAAGTTACTATCTTCCTTGCCCATCTAATTATCAAGCTTACAGAGGTGAATCAGGTAGGTTTCTAAGTTAAAAGTTGCTAGTGATTTTTTGGAGTCCCCACAATCAATTTGTACGACATGTCTCACTTAAGAGCCTAGTTTGACCATGCCAGTATGTTGGGGAGTTCACCTAGTATGGACTACCATCGAACATGATTCGCCCAAGCTTGAAGGGATGTAAAATAGACCTTTGGGTCGCACCTTATTTCTATACCAATCAAAGGATTTACCAGTTTGGGGTCATTCTCCAGAAGGACTTGTGCTTCTTTTGGACAAGCCCCTCTAAGAAAATTTTGAAAGTTTCGAACGTTCACAGTCACCTTTCTCTTGCCCCAAAGACCACGAAAGCTAGTGGGAGAGGATAGTGCGTGAAGTGAGGATGTGCTCTACAAAAGTTTGTGCAAGTGCACCAAAGATGCAAGACACATGATTGATTCCCGATAAGTTAGGCAATGTGTTGTAATCTACAACATAAATGAACTTGAAATTTTGTTCTTTTTATGTGCACCAAAGTGAAATGTTGTTTGCTTTGTTCAATTTTTCTTTATGCATTCAAGATTGAGTTTGTTTCATTGTTCAATTTGTTTAGAACCCAAAAGTAAATGTGCTACTGCCTTGTTTGATTTTAAAACCCAAAAAGAGATGTGCGATTTGCTTGCTCAATTTTAAACCCAAAAGGAGATGTTTATTTTCCTTTGTTCAATTTTAGGATCCAAAACAAAAAGTGTGATAGATTGCTCAATTTTAGATCCAAAATGAAATGTTTGATAGCCTAGTTCAATTCCTTGTGCATTCGAGATTGAGTGTGATTTTATTAGATTATGGCATATAAGAAAGAGGGACTTGGAACGTGTTCACCTAAATTTTTTATGAGGACTCCGATGAATTGGTTTGTAAATCTAAATAGCCCTCTGAATCAACTTTTTGACACCTTTTGAATCGTCTAAGATAGAGCTTGTATGCAAGAGTTATGGTCATTTCCATGAAAGGGGCTCATTATGGATTTGGCAAGTTTGAAAAAAATGGCCTTAGTATGTGCTAACATCATCAAATATGCGAGGTTAAATTTGACGTCTTAGTGACCATCACAGAAAGTGAATAACATTGTGAAATGATAGTCAAATGGCTGTCAAATTTAGGACAATAAAAATGTCTATTTGCAAAAAAAGGGCCCCTAGTTGAGTTGGTGCTGATTGTGCTGCTGACGTGGCCTCCTACCACATGGCGACTGTGGATTGGCCCATTTAAAGGGCTATTTGTGAGAAGAAAGAAACACGGGTGGCTGGCTTCGCAGGAAGATTGGGCTTTGAAAATTATGGGAGTTATTTATGAAAAACAAATACGTTTGCACAAATTACTTCAGTAAATGGTTACTCTTTACGAGAAGAATATTTGCTTAGTCTTGAATAAGTTTCCAAGCAACATTCACATGTCGTAGTTTTGTTAATGTTCCACTTACGCTAAAACACAAGGTATATATTCCTGATAAAACCTGGAGATCTAATCAAAATAATTTCGTAAGATATCAAATACAAATATGTATTTCTAATGTGATTAATGGCTCTAAAGTTTAAAACAATGTCACCAAAATCACTTCAAAGCATGTAATAAGATGTTACATTTAAAATCATTTGGTATTAGTTTCCAATAGTATTGCATTGGTATGTAAGATGAATGCTGCACAGATGGTGGAAGAAAAAAATGTGAAGGATGGAGGAAAGCAGGGGTAGTGAGCTGCGGGGAGTGGGTAGATGGCAGGATTGCAGGATGGGTAGTTAGGGCAGGGAGGAAGGTGGTGTGGTGTTGGTGCGTGAAGGAGGTTTGAAGAAGTGATAGTTGAAGCAGGGTGGTGTGGGGTTAGTGGCGCGGGGCTGCGGATGGGAAGAGGGGAGGCT
>MU226802.1:2038269-2060826 GCA_018584345.1 Thuja plicata
TATATATATATATATATATATATATAGAAGGGTTTAATAATATTAATCTTACTACTAATCCTTTTATCAAAATATGATTTGGTAGTCCAAGGCTTGGCCCAAAGCGAACATTTTCCTCTAATTCACTTGGTAATCTCAATTTCTCACTTGAAATTAACTTCAAAGAAAATTTTTATTGTCATAATTGATACTCTCTTTGTTTAAGTTATAATGAGGAATTTAGCTTCCATAATGTTCTCCACTATGAATATAAGAAAGGCTTTTGGAATATATTTCTAAATAGCTTTAGCCTATGTGGATGTTCTTATTTTCTTTGAAGGATTATCTAGAAGCTTAAATATGTTTGGTCGTTCTTAATATTTTACAAGAATTATAGGATATAGTTCAAAGTGTACTTGTTAAAAGAAAGTGTAGATGGAATGGAACGAGAAAGTTTTTAATGGGAGAGAAAGGATCTAGAGACTAATATGGAAGGAGGTATAAAGGCATTCCCCCAATGAATTATTCTACTTAATCCTTCCAAATATAAAGAAGTTAATTCTTCAAAACTTTCTATATTAAGGAACTAGTATGATTTTTTTTTGTTATGTTCCTTCTCAAATATTGAGGAAGGAGAATTATGGAACACTGGCATCCTTTGTTGACAAATTGAGATAAGATAAATTTTGATAGGGCTACCAAGAATAATCCGTGAAGGTATGGTAGTTTGTATGTACTTATTTTATTAGTATTAAAATGAACAAAATTGCTAAAGCTAAGTGTCTCATCTTGGGTCTTAGGCTTGGAATTAAATTTGGAATCCCAAAATTAATCATTGAAGGAGATTCTAACTTGAATATCAATAGGTCGCAAAATAGAAAGATCAATTCACAAGCATATTTGTAGTTATATAGAGGAAGCTAAAGAACATATTAGACAATTCAAAGGTCTTTGTATAAAGTATGTTGTATAGGAAGAAAAAGGAACAACAACTTAGCTTGTCAATCCACGTCTTCAAGGAAGTTTCTATTCCTACATTAACATAATATACATGCATACATTGTTTTTCATGCATGCATGCATGCCTCTTGTATATATTGAATTGTTTTGTTGTGCATTTGTGTTTCTTTGTGCATGCATGCTTTCATGTAAGTAGTCTTATTTCTACCATGCACACCTTTTCTTTTAGGTTCTTGTTTTAGAAGGTAGTTGACCTCTTCTCCACATATTGTTAACTTTTGGCATGTCTTATAATATAATATTGGGAATTGTTCTCTTTTTTATAACATAGTTTTTAAATTTATTTAAAAAAAATATTTCTAGGTACTACCCTTGGAGTACAAGAATCTTCTCTCTTTCTTAATTACATATGATACTAACAAATGGTACAATGGGATTCCTTACAACACCTTTTGTGATAGTCAGATTAAGAATGATAATAATATGTTGTACACAAAATTGTCTAATTTGTATGCCAATGCTAAATTTACATCTACATCAATAATCTACTTATAATTAAAATTAAATTATGGATAGGTTTAGATGACAAGAGGTACTTTATGATGTATTATTGGAGTTGTGAATTATATGAAATTGAAAATTTAATTTGAGACAAATATTATACAAAGCATTAAAGATTGACACTAATTGTCTGTAAGAGGCACATGTAGTAAATTGATACCAAGATATATAAACCAATTTAAAATGATGAAAAAGAATAATAATAGTTTTGATGATCAATGACATGATGGCCTACCAAAAAAGAAGTATAACTATCACAAAACAAACTATAATAATTTTATTTCATACAAGTTGACTTATCCATTTCAAATTTTTGAATATCATGCAAAAGTTACTAAGACCAAGTTGAATTTGTGTAATTGCTATACTTTCTCAAGAAAATATCTAAAGTTAAGAGGCTGCAACAAATGGATAATTTATGGACACTATAAATTGAATATCAAATTTAAAGCAAAAATGAGATACAGCTTTGCAGATCTTTGCTCTCTCTAAAATTAATGTCTTTTTTCCTTTTTTAAAAAGTATGAAATTGCCAACTATATACCACATTAATAAAATAATAGTAAGATATTTACAACGCACCACATGCATTTAAAAAAAAAAAAAGTGTACTAGGCACTAGGTCATTTGCCAATGATGTCCCACCATAATATCTTAGACCCTCTAGAACATGACATTGAAAAATTATTGCATTTGATGATTAGGTACCATTTGAAAAAAATATGCTCTTCATGGAATCCCAGATAGAAAATGTAATTTGAACCGCATAAGAACTGAGTACAAACGTGAGCTCTGCAACCACAAGTTCATGTGCAGCTTCATCTCATTACAGCTTGCATAATCATACATTCCATTCAATATACACCCTTAAAAAAATACTACAGTCTGAATCTTCTCAAGTCTAATAGCACTACTGCTTCTAAAATCTTCAAAACCTACAATTTTAGCCCTACTAATCAATCAATACACTACAACAAGACACATTAATGCTGAAAAATAAAAGAATTCAAACCCATCTGTTTTTTTCCCCTTGCAACACAATTACAATCTTGGGCTGACAGAGAGATTTAATCCATCTTCATCCATATGGAGTGTGAGCATGGTCCTGTATCTGATTTCCTTTTCCTTCACCAATTGAAATTTGTAGAAACGAAGAAGAACTGCAGCAATGATCTTCATTTGTAGGTAGGCAAAATCCCTGCCAATACAGATCCTAGGTCCAGCCTAAAACAAAGACAACTATAGTAAGAATTTGTATATGCAATCATAATATTCAATCTATCTGGCTACTCAATTACCCATCTCTAAAATTTAATGTTGATCACAGGGGTTTCACTAAGGAACATATTGAACAATGCAATCATAATAGTGTAAATACCCAATATGAAATTTACCACTATCTCTTGTCATCCATTAAATTTTTCATACCACTTATCAGAGAGTGTATCAGTCTAAAGATCTGAAATGAGAATACTCCATGAGTCAATACTACATTGTATGATCACACATGTTATTAGGTCAGCTAATCTTTAGGGTTTGGATATATAATAATAAAGGACTTAGGCTTCATGTACCTGAAATGCAGTAAACTTGAAGGGTGATTGTGGATGGAAAATGCCATTCTCAATCCATCTCTCAGGCTTAAATTCCTTTGCGTCATTGCCCCATAGGAATGCCATTCTTCCCATAGCATAAGGGACATAGCTTACAAAATCTCCTTTGTTAACTTTGAACCCATCAGGAAGAATGTCATCCTTAACTACATATTTTCCATCCTGCATTGCTCAATACAAGAGTCATGGAGATGAATAACAATAGAATCAATGGAATTATAGAATACCCAATTTTGATTGAAATAAAATAAATATCCAATTTTATCAGAGGTTAATACAGTAAAATCAATAGAATTATGGAAAACCCAGTTAGAGGGAACTTACAACAGGAACAGCTGGATATAGCCTCAGAGTCTCAGCCAAAGATGCATGAAGGTAATCCATTTTATCCAGGACTTCATGAGTTAGACAATGTGCAAAGGTGCTGATTTCAGCACATTCTGTATCCTCTATCACACTGCTTATTTCCTTCACAATTTTCTCTTGTACTTGTGGGTGCTTGCAGAGCATGTAGAGGAACCATGACAGTGTAAGTGCTGTTGTATCCCTAGCAGCCATCATGAAATTGAGAATAAAATCTCTTAGATATTTATCAGAAAATGTTTCTGAAGTTTCCTTTTCACTCAATGTGATATACCTAGACAATATATCTGGTTTCACCTGTAACCCATAAAGGAAAGTTATGATCAACAGTAAAGAAAGAGTTTCTGTGACTCAAAAGAAGAGAAAAAAAAAATTATATTATGAAGCTTCCTCACACAGTTCAATATGTCAGAGATGAATAATTTATTAATTTATGATCTTACATTTTCCTTTTCTGCAGAAACCACTTCCTGCCTTCTGATCTCAATGACTTTGTAAAGAAAATCATCCACTATTTTAATGTTTTTCCTCAAGATGGCCTCTGATCCAATGTTGAAAACCTTTTTGACTTTCCAAAAGCTGCCAACATAACGGAGGAACATCATAGCATTTGCGACATCAAAAGCCTCTGCAAAAGAAGTTTCAGGCCCTGCCTTTGATTTTGTACTTGACAGGCTGTTGATGTCCACGCCAAACACCACTTTGCAGATGGCATCAAAGGAAGACCTCATGAAAAGATCCTAAGAGTTATACAGGACCACATTTTCAGTAACAGTTGAGCAAAAAATAGTAAACAACTTACTTGCAATGGCAGAAAAAATGAGTTCTTCTGTATTTAAAAAGCATCCAATCTCCAAAGGTCATCCCACAATCTGAGAGATTATAGTTCAAATACCTACATAACATGAGTAGAGAGGAGGGATACCAATCTATAGCTTGTGACTAGGAAAGCATCATAATGATGAAAACCACCAGGTAATTTGATCTGTAACATTGTTAAGCAATTCTAAGGAGAGGTATACATCAATAGCTTGTAATTCAGAAAGGATCCCAATGACAACAACAAAGGATAAGGTAACCCTGGAAGCACAAAGCTCCACCAATTACTAGATGGGACTCCTAACACGACAACACAGGAAGTTCCACAACTATGTTTACTTCTCTATACACAAGTGTAAGATAGTTTGCCAGAGCACTCTAGCCTGAAACTTCATGAATTCCAAGACTCTTAAATTCCATTAGTTTTTTTTTTAAGAACAAAACCAAATTTATTAGAATTGATGATGGGTTGAGTAGTTGTGCAACATGGAATCCCTTTTCAAAAAAGGGATCCCCATATTGCTAATGTTGGCCTGCTAACAATGTTTATAAATGCTTCTTTTTTCCACCATACCACCATGAATGAAACTGCATAATTTCCAAAACTCTAGAGCCAAACCCACACTATAGCAATTTGAAAAAAAGAAAGTCATTTCAGAAATGCAGAGTATTACAGATAGAGGGTATGTTACCTGCATCTCCACACTCTTCTTTCCTTCAGCAGCTTCTTTGCATAAGCTTGCAAGCTTCACTGCAATACCACTGAAAACCAAACCACTAAAGTCCATAAAAACCTTGGTAGAAAACTCCAAACTAGCCAACTTTCTCTGCTGCCTCCATTTCTCTCCATCAACATTGAAAATTCCATCCCCAAGAAGATCTCTCATAATCTCATGGTTAGAAATTCCCTGCAACAGTCAAACCAACCCATTACCTCCAAGAGCTCAAAAACTCAAAACACTCACCATAAAAAAATCTTTCAATTTTATTACCCTATTCACAATTTCACACAAATGAACTCTTAAAATCTCGAGACTCCCCCTAAAAAATCCTACAATCTAATTACCCTGTTCACAATTCCGCACCAATGAGCTAAAAAATGACCAGATTCAACACACAACACCTTGCAATCTAACTGCATTATCAACACCAATATGCAAAACAGATCATGACAAGAATTATCCAACCTTGACATAATTTGTGAAGTTGGTCTTGAGGATGTGCTCAACATTGATAGGATCTGTGGTGAAAACATAGCTGAAAGTGGGATACATAACCCTAAAAGTCTTGTGTCTCTCAGCCTGCTCTGTATGATAGTCATGCAAACGTTCAAAATTCATGACATGACTTAACATTGTGCCTACCAGAGGTGGATATGCACCATTGTTCCTGAATTTTCTTAGAAACCCAACAGTCCATAGAGAAAATGCTAACAGAAAGATTGAGATAAACAATGTGTATATACTCAAATCCATTGTGAATATGAGTTGGGTGTATACACACTGGTTGATCTTATAGTGCCAAAGTAAGCAGAATGGGGACCATAGAGCTTGGCAGCTTAGGACTTGTGTGTATTATAATAATCATACCCTCGTGTATATCCACTTTCTCCTGTCGTAATGATGACTTCTCCATAAGAAGGTTTTATCTGTAATTAGCTTTGAATTCTTTCTGGACTTGTAAACGTACCATTTCACATTGTTTTCAATAAAGGCTATCAGAAGCACTATGCTGCTATCATCATAGCATTCTTTTTTTATAGAAAAAAACTAATTCAAATAATTTTTCAGGTTTGTTCCAGCCTGCAATTTAGTAAGTTTGAATGATTTAGATTCTTTTTATGACCTTTGAATGTCTTTAGAAGAAATCCAATTGTTAAATGCCGCGAATTGACAAGTAATGATAGTAACCAGCGTACTTAAATAAAATCCATGAGGTTTGCCACATTATTCTCTTTGTTAATATGTATAACTTTTTCACAAACATTAAATGTACTATTTTTTTATAAAAAAAATTCATAAATGATGTGGAATACAGAAATCAATTGAATAAATGAGTTGTTTGGGTTGGTTAATCATGATTAGGTCTTTCTTTATCTTGTTAATCAATATTTTTACAATTAAAATGTTTGAATTTTCAATTAATTTAATATTAATTAGTTGTAATGGTAAAATTCATTTTGTATTCATTTTGAAGAAATGTTTTGATACATATCTTATGTGACGCTAGAATATTCTCCTAGCCTTTACCTAATCATACACACACACATGCCTACATATTTAATATTAATATCCTCCCTTCAATCAATTTATTATTAATTAATTGTAACTAAATAGAATTTACATATTTATGTTATTTTTCACTTAATTTAACTCTTATACGTTTGTCTAAGCCTTGCATTTATTAAACCTATTTATACACGTACCCTAATATAGACATTATCCACCCAAATTTGACCACTTACACGCCATCTTTTTTGTTATTTCAAGGTTTACCACACAATTGTGAGCTTGGCCCCTTTCTTTTCAAACTTCAAAGTCTAGTAAAATTTGAAGCTATGATATAGTATTTAAAGGCACATTCATTAGCATTCATTTGCAAACATCACTAATTTCTCTCACATCCTAGAAGCATTCAAGGAGTAAATAAAAATGGAATGCTTTAGCTTGGTGCAACAAAAGGAGTAACAAATCTACATATGCATCATTTTAGGGTGCTTACCTATTGTCTACAATCTTCTACATGTATTTCTAGGGTTGATGAAGGTGAATATTTCTCGTTACAAGTTACAACCATAGTTACAAGACTTGGACTCGCCTTGGACTTGACAAGCTGGTTTCAGGCTCGGGCTCGGACTCGGCGTCCGGACTTGGCATTCGAAAAACCCAAGAAATTCAAAGATTTTTAAGGATTTAAAGCTTTTTTCATGCATCATTTAGTCAATTAACATCAAATACACAATAATTGAGAACCTAAGCTTATTTTCATAGAGCTTTAACAACAACATCCTCAAAGTCATCTCACCCATACAACAATCCTTGCATCTCACCATCAGCATTCTCTATTACTTCATCCTCATTGTGAACTGACAACTCAACCATACATCGTTTCACCTCATTGATGATTGCCACCCGCAATTTAGCTTTGAAGTCCTCTGAAATCTATATAATACATAGTAAAATTAGAAGTAGCTTTGTCTATGAAAGTTTCATTCATCCA
Organism: Thuja plicata; assembly: GCA_018584345.1. NCBI lineage: Eukaryota > Viridiplantae > Streptophyta > Pinopsida > Cupressales > Cupressaceae > Thuja > Thuja plicata. The sequence goes on from MU226802.1 coordinate 2,045,784, forward strand.
TTTTTTAGCTCTATTTGATGTGAAGTATATGGAGTTATTTTTTATAAAACAATTCCTCAATTTTTATAATAATCATCAAAATTTATAGAGCAATACTTAGTGCTAGTATTTGTTTTCAAAGCCTATTCTATCTATTTGTTTCTCAACAAGTGCTTTAAATTCTTTAAACATAGAAAATACATCAGACTTATGTATTAGAAAGTAAGTACATGTATATCTCGAGAAATAATCGATAATTCTAATATTAGATTTTCCATTGGAAGATACATCCATAGGACCAAACAAATTATTGATTAATAGAAGCTAGAATATGTTTAGTTGTGGTACTACTGGATTTAATGAAACACTATGTTTTTTCCATACATAGTGTTCATAAAAAAGCAAGTAAAATTAATTAATTTTTATTTTTTTGCCTTATTTCATACTGGTTGCGGCAGAGTCTAGACAACGAGACTCGCAGAGTCCGGAGAGTCTTTGGACTTGACGAGTCCGAGAAGGACTCTGCTGGACTCAGCCGAGTCCGAGTCCTAAGCCAGAAAAACTCTGGAGCCCAGACTCAGCTCGGGACTCATAGAGTCTTAGTCGGACTCACAGAGTCTTGTAACACTAGTTACAACATAATGACAACCTTGTACTTGATATTTCTAAATAGTGCTAGCCTCTATATAAAAGAAAAAAAGAACAAAACAAATATAGATCACTCAAACAAGTAGCATAGAAAAAGTACACATTAAGCAAGGACAAATATGTGCACAAAAGATAAATTTACAACTACAAAATAGACCTTAACTTGTAGATTTGACCTAGGACAGAGCAAATATTTAGTATAAAATTTGAGGCATTTCATTGACAAAGATATATTTTTTACTATGCTAGCAACAATCTATTATAAAATATTCATCAAACAACATTCACTCTTTGGTCATGAAGTTAAGTAATGCTATGCTTCTTTGCATTTAATTTTCAAAGATTGAACTTGTGCAATTATTTGATTTATCACTCAAACCTTGCATTAATTAAGCCAAACTGATTTGCACTCAATTTATTGCTTTACTTAATCAGCTTGTTTTGATCTTAGGAAAAAAATATTTTTCTTTATATTTTGGTGAACCTGATTGATCTAACATGACCTACTTTCCCCTAGTGTTTCTCGTGTCTTTTAGGGTATTCAAATATGCATGTTTTTTTAAATTTTGCATCTTATATTTAAATACAATCTCCATTTTTTTATCCTTGTACTTCATTAATACATTTCCATTTAAAGAGTTGGTGCTTATTTACATATCATAAGCATTACCTACCCTACTTTTGGGCTTAGTTTTTACATTTCACTCTTATTTTTAGACTTGATTTACTTTTAATTTCTAAATTTTATCATATATGATTCATTAGTTTTTGTCCTACTATTATTTATATTATAGATATCTTCTATCTCTTCCTTAACAAGCTTACTAACTATATTACTTTGCTTTATGATAATACATACTTCGTGGCATTTAATAGTGACTTCACTACTACTGAACATCCCTATATACACTTGATACAACTAGGGATCTTAGATTATGTGGTCTTAATCTAGCAAGAATAATACTTATTATTCATATATATTATGATAGCTCTCTTTGGTGTAGTTCTCTTGATCCATTCTTCCTTGAGGATCTTAGTGTTGTATATGCACACGTTTCACCTCCATTTATTTATGATGATGACGACAATGTACATTCTCTCATGCCTAGCGATACAATTGTTCATTCGTAATGCCTTCCTATGATAATTATCCTAGTGACAACTTTATGATGATTATACTTATTCTATCACTAGTAATATGCCTATATATATGATATATATTTTCCACATTCACACGAGGTCACTAGTAAGCTTCTACTCTATCTTGTGTCTCATGGTAAATTAATAATATGTTTACCAATTTGAGAAAATGATAGTTATTAATCTTCTTGTGATGAAGATGATGATTCTTTCCTTCATGACAATTATGTACATTACATATACATTAAGGTAGTAAATCTTAATAGATCCCATAGGATTCTCTATGCATCGGAACACATTCTTATACCTGTTCTATTAAAAAAACACATGATTTAATTATACCTAAAGACGAAGAAAGACATAAGAATATATTATAATTTTTACTTGGTGTATCTAAGGATGATATGTCCTAGTTGATAATGCACATTTCACAACCCTCATCACTATTACACATGGTATTATGTACATAACAATACACACATGGGAAATGTTGAGCATGATATCACCTTATGTAAACTACCTAATCAGTATGATTAACCATTTAGAATGGTATGTTACAGTACAAACTCAATCATTAGATCATGATGCTATGGAAATATTCCATAATTTGTTGGCATGTAACACTTATGCTTATCTATCACTATGTGAATTTCTAGCCCTTTGATTGAAAAATATGATGGTAGAGTTGACCCTCTATGAACTTTACAATAATAACAAGTAATATACCTCTCTTATTTCCATTAAGATCAATCATTTTCTAAGGTTCTTCCATTAATGTTAAGTGACCATGTATGTACATGGTTTCATTCATTTCCTTATGCTTCCATCAATTCCTCGAAAGTCTAGGCTAATTCTTTCATGATTTATTTTATTATGTACTATTGAGCCTATATATTCATCACTTAAATCATCTATTACAAACAAAAAGAAGAAGAAAAAGATTAGGGATTATATTTTTAGATTTCAAATTTTGGCCATTAATATATGTCTCTAATGGGCAATGATGATGTTCAACATATCTTTATGATTGTTTTGATTTCAATCTTCTAGAACCAAGTGTATCACATGTCGAATCACTTATTCTAATATTTAAGTGCTACCATATACAAATTTGAGCATGCCTAATAAAAAATCTTTCATTCAACACATTTATAAACTTTCCATGGGTTAACACCATTGTCCCATTTCGAAAATGAGGAAAATGAGAATGTAGTTAATATTACTTTTGATGATCATAATATAATTTCTAAATCAAAGGAAAATTTACGATGAAAAAAATTCCTATTATGCCACCACAAGCATAAGTCAAGAAATAAGAAAATGGGTAAGAAAGGATATAGTCAATTTATTACACCTGCTGACCATGTGTTTGTACTTGGCATGAAGTAATACAATGTAGAAACATGTGTAATTGAAAAAAGTAAGTAAAGAAGAGTAATAAGCACAAAGAAAAGAAGATAAATTTGATTATTTTTATGAGAACAATGGCGATCTATTTAATGAGAATGAACGTACCCTTTTGGAGACAAAATTTGAACATCCTAAGCTTGTTTGATAATACATGAGCATAATTCTAAGATATATAACTATATACCTATACCTTAATCACATCTTTTTTTTTTTCAAATTTTCTTTTATTTTAATTTTTTATTATGCTTCATTTGTGGTTCTTTTCATACTCATTTCACCTCCTATATTAGATTACATGATTATTCTCTGCCACTTGGGCTCATTTTGGTCTTATTTTTTCTTGGTTCATAGGTGTGCCTTTTCTTTGTTTGTATTCAATTTTTTTAATCCACGTGCCTCATTAATTTTTTCCTTTACCTTTTATTCCCCACATGGACTGATTACTTTTCTTACCTTCACCTCTTTCATTATTTTTATGATAATTACCTTTGTAACTTTGTTTGCTTAATTTTCCTTAAACTTACCTTTCATTAAATATGTGTTACACTATTCTATGTTTATTGTGTTATTCCCACAACTCTCATATTTATTATCATGCTTATCAAATTTATCAATCTATAATGCTTATGCTTACCGATCATTATTGACTAAATTGATATGATAATATATTGTTATAACATGCTTAGAACTTACAAATTGAGCCTACATTTATATATCATATGCGTAGAGTTACATATCAATCCCATATTGTAATGCCATATTTTTTGAGCTATCAATCCATATTGTGGGTCATCATAGCTCACCTCTTCATATTATTTATGCTTGCATTGTCATATCTTAATATTGGGGCATCACAACCCCAACTTTTATGATTATCTTTACAAATATTGAGCAATCATACCAATAGTAAGACCATCATTCCTTTCCATTTACATAATATAATTTCATTGGTATACCTCTATATTGAGGACATCATGTATTATCCTCCTTGACACTCCATACTTATATTATCCTTATTGGGGGCATCATTCTTCTTTTGTGTTAAATTTTACCTACCTAGATTCTTGTTACAAATAGAGACCTGTCAATTTATCTTCACAATTATGTGCTCACCCTCTTAAAGGACATTCATTATTTTTCTATGTTGGGAGACTCTTCTATCTAGAGATATATCTATATCTCATATATATTCACGAGGACTTATTGCTAGATGTCATGCATGCTTATCACAATATGCATTCATCATAACTATTCATTTACATGATTCATATTATTATATGATTACTTGTATTGATTATAGTTTCACATATATATTTTTTTATTTCTTTGAATTTCTTGCATCCTACGAATGCCACCAACTGAAGGTGGATTATATTGTCACTTACATTCTTATGTTGAGCTTTATGGTAGTGATAGGTGTTCTATACATTAATTCATCATTGTGACTAGATGAAGCATTACCATATAAAATGATTTGCGCTCCATATCAAGCCTCACACAACATTAGTAATTTCCAAATAGGATTAATTCCTTAGCTTTACTCATATCCTATTTTTTATATAGTTAAGCAATTTCATATTTTGCACCTAGTTTTTATTTGTGAAATATAATTTACTCATTACATATTTCTTCTTTGTTTTTAGGTTTCTAAAGGGACCATATGCCCAAGGAGATACCAACCTAATGTCATCCTATAGGCTCTATTACTTTATCTGGATCCTATTTGATATAATTTTATGTCTAAATATTTACTTCGCATGCATCTTTGTGAGTGCTACATATTTTGAGATGTCCACTCATTTTAGGATTCACATGCACCTTAGAATAGAGATAAAACAAGATAGTGAAATTCACATATCCATACCATTTCCTCTATAGTTTTATTTGTGTTTTTATAAATGTATTAATACATGTATCTACCAACAAATGACACAATCTTGTGTAAATCTGAGTTCATTCTCATATCCTTTACCTATCCCTATACACATGCATCCCCATATATTTATCCCCCACTTTATTTTTACATGCACATACTTTATGCATTCACCAATTTGTTGCACATGTTACATCTATTCATACACCCAACCAAATGTTGTTATTCTCCACCTAAATTTGATTATATACCCAGTTTGAGTAATTTACGTGGTTACCAAATTTGCCCCTACATTTTCAAATTATAATTGATTATCACCCTTTATTTTCCTACCTTTAGCCAACTAAGTACACATTTTGCAAAAAATGATTTTGATCTAGTGTGTTAAGGCATTCACTATTATTCATTTATAAACATATATCATCTCTCTTTCATCTTTGCTAACCTTAGAAGCATTTAAGGATTAATTAATAGTAAAAATGTTAATGTTGTTGAATTAGTAGGAGTAACAATTTTGCATACATCATTTCAGGAAAATTCTATATTTTTCTTGATCGTTCGCACATTTTCAGGGATGAATTAGGTGAGCATGTTCTCTTGTAGCATAACATAAAGCCTCCAATATATTTCTACATGTTGATAATCTCTAAACATCATAAAAGATCTATGTAGATAAATATCACTCAAGTGAAATATATAGTAGAAGTACACTAAACAAAGTGAAATCTATGCACAAAGATGAGTCAGTGATTATGATAGAAGTATCTTTTAATAGACCAACAATAATAAGAAATAAAATCTTCATAAAAAAACATCATTCTCCATTCATAAAATTAAGTAGGATTATTCTTTCTTACATTTATTTTTCCAAAATAACAAACAAAATTATTTAATTTCTTCTTCCAAACCTTTACTAATTCATGTAAATTAAAATTTCACTTTGATTGTTATTTATCTTCTTACTCCTAATGAAATCCATGTAAAAAAAATGTATTTACAATAAAGTTTGAAAAATCTTTTGTCATTTTTATACAACAAACATCCATGCCTTTGTGTTGAATATTTGATTTATGAACACTTATATATATATATATATATATATATATATATATATATATATATATATATATATATATTNATATATATATATATATATATATATATATATATATATATATATATATATATATATATATTCTTTGTTATGAAAAGTAATCCTTATCTACATAACCTATAGCATACTTAGAAAATTTAGGGTTTTATGTGTAACCCAAAGGTTAGTTAATAATGCATTGTCTTTTAACTTTTATAGTTAACTATTAATTTTTTTTAATATAGAAAAATAATATTTAAAATATACAAAATTTAAATAAGTGAAATTTTAGATATAAGGGTTGAATTATATAATATTATTAACATAAATTAAATGAGATTATAATAAAATATGCAGTCGTGTATAAATAAAATGGACTAAAATTTTGTATATTGAAATTAATCAAATATAACATTTAACTCCTATAGAATTGTGATAAAGTAATTTAGTAGAAATATGATATTAGAACTTGAGTCTCAAACTATTAACAACTAGTTCCTAAGAAATTGCTCAAAGTCTAAGATAAAATCATGCTAACAATCTCGCCTTCATTTCTATAATTATATTCAAATTAGAAATAAATCTTGGATACATGTGAACCCTACTTGTCTAATGGTATTTGAACCTAGAAAAAAGATGGTGGTGGTAAGGAACACTACAAGGTTTTTTGTATAAGAATTGGAGTTTAGGATTTGCTTCTTAGTCAAGCCTTCAAATAAAGTTAATAATAAAATTAAAATTTTAAGGGTCAACACTCTAGTTTTTTTTGTTGATTAATATAAGAAATAATAAAATTTTAATTTTAATTTTGTTGGATGTTTCAATATACACAAAGAGGTTATTATATTAGAGATACAAATGTGTAATTCTACTTTTATTCATTGGTTGCATGATGATAAATGACATATAGATGATTCATTTAAATAATGTCCTAAACAACAATTTAAAAAAAAAAACATTTACAAGCTAATAGGTAATGGTTATGCCCAAAATTATTGACCATAAAATTTAATTAATTTAAAATTTGAAAAAGATATATGAGATCATGATCATGACTATAGCCATAAACAAAAACACAGTTGTTAACCTTTCGAAGGTACGAAAAGTTACGAGAAGTGAATTGAGGGTGCTATGATCATAATGATGAGTCATAATAGAGTTTTAGAATGGGGCTCTCGTAAATGTGTACACCAAAAGAGCGCAAAATGTGCCAACAACACTTACCAAATTCCTTGATACAAATCGGCATAAAACAAGAGGGAAAAGTGTAAAGACATACATTTTTATTATTTATTGTGTCCCATACTCTGGTGTGTTTTAAAAATTGTGATAAATACTAAATTAGAAATAATTTAAAACAAAGAATATAAAAATGATATGAATCTTTTGGATTTTGAGTTGTGACAAATTTGTTCACCCATTTGAATATAATATCAATATCAATAATAATACGCCCCATCAAATTATGTGGAAAATCTACCTAAAAACGATTATCAATTAGAATGCAATATTTCATAGAAGATGATATATGCTCACAGATTATTTATCTATGACCAAAAGTGGTATGCAATTGAAGTGTAATGCATTCTTTTAAAAATTTGACAAAGAAGTTTTGACTTGAGTTGTTTGCTCCTGTATATTTATTTATTGATTTAATCATGTGTGGTTTTTTTATTTAGTTCATCAATGTGTGGTATGTTATGAGTATACTTAGAGTGTCATAAAAAATAGAATATTTCATCATGCTAACATTGGAAGGATCCTCATGCACTTATATTTGATTAGATTATTTGTGTGGAATTGTTCAACATGTGTTTAGATTATCACATGAATATGATCAACTTGTGCTACATTCTCATAAGTAAGATCTTTAAATTTATGTTTGATTATGACGCACCTACTCATATTATATGTCCCATAATAATAGTAAAATATATATCTCTACAATAAAGAAGGTCACCTCTAAATCTATCAATTAGATTAATGGGAGTAAAGTGACAATTTTGTTCTTTAAGATATTTTAATATTATATATGAATGAACCTCCAGTCTAGTGAATTTTGATCATAATCCTTTTGATTTATTAGTTTCATGTGATAATGGTTTAACCCATTTAAGTTGTATCAGTGATAATGTGATAACACTACTGAAAGTAAGAATATTCCTATGTGGTCCCTAAGTAAACTTCAGTAGTATGTCTGTCCACGACCTAGGAAAATAACATACTAGGAACTTAAACACACCACCCCCCTCTCAATTACAACTTAGGGAGAATGTATGCACATAATGTAATATGGGTCCCAACTACTAGGCCATGTTACATGCCCATGTACAAATGTAATACAATCTCTCACAAATGAAGAAAGGGAGAAAACCTAGTGGGACAAAAAATTTCCACAAAAAGTGAGATGAAAATACTAAATGATCTTAATGATGATAAAGAAGGACAAAACCCTATGTGAGGAAAAAGTCCCCCACCCCATAAGAGAGAATAGAGAAGTTAAGTGGCCCCCTTAATGTAGAATCTCCTGAGTGTTGAATATGATCTAATAATGTTTAACGACATTCCTCCCATTGGAAAGAAATAGAGCTGATGTTGCACCAAGAATGTCAAAGCACCACTATAGAATCTGTCAATTAAGAACTATTGAGGAATCTCACACTACAATAGGAATACAATTAGAAACAAGGAGACACCTACATGAACATCAACTGGATACTTTCGAACTGCAGATTGGTAAATTCTAATCTCAATTGGAGACATGTACCAAGTCTACTGATATAGAGCCTAACCAACTGAATACAAGAAAATTTCATCCAAAGAAGCATGAATTGACACAATATAGTGAAGATTGTGGCACGCAATGGTAGTGCATTTACAACATAGCTCATACAAAAGATTACAACAATGTTACAAATCTAGAAAAATGATTAAGGATCCCCACAAAATATTTCCCTGAAGTAGTTGATTGTTAAAGACGCCTTTGATTGGGATGTTTCCAAAAAAATGAGAATGATTGGCCCCTAATGGACATCGCATGGAAGATCAGATTGTTGGTTGAAATAGGCTAGGTAGGTGGTCAAAAATTGTGTTCCCAAATTTTCTTATTAATAAAAAAAACTTATTAAAAGTTTTTTAAAAATATATATATATATTTTTAAATACCAAATAATTGTAGTGTCCTAAATTGTATCCCTATACAATTGTGTTCCTTAGTTAGACCCATTTTAGTGTCCAAGGATTTCAGGCCCATTATTCTTGATCTAGCCTTGATTTCATGCATATTTCTAGCATCTCAATATCAATTGGACTCTGAACTCAAATCTAAGCCCATTCTTGGAGGTCAAAGGCTATTGGGTGGGTCTAGGTGAGTTGGGTCACCCCTAACCTAAGAGTTGCCCTTTGGTGTAGGAGCACCCATGACTTCTCCAAATAAGATGCTTATGCATGTTTTTAGTTTTTTTTTTTTTTTGTAATAAGGTCCCTTGGACCGTGTTGAAATGTTTTTGAACATTTTGTAAGGCTTCCATGCTAAATTGCTCAATGTGATCATTCAGGACCTAGGTGGTCAAAGGCTCCAAGATGTAGGAATGGAGTGGAATTTTTTTTTCATATTTGAAGTCTTATTTGGAATGGTGGTATATTTATAGGGTAATAGGAGGTAATTTGATAGTCAAATATCAAAAATTGTAAAAGTTGTCAAAGTTGCTTGAGCAACTTTTGTAACTTTTCTTGCAAAATTGTGCAACTTATTGATCCAATGGTCCACTGGTTCAAAATTCAATTGGATTTGGTTGGAATGGATTTAAAAATGTTATTTATGCCTCTTGGGGTCAAGGCACGGGGGTTTTTGAAGTTTTTCAATTGAATCAATAATATTTTTTTTCTAGTTTTACCTTGTTTGCACAATTTTCTTATAATCAGACCTTTGGTACAACCTTGTACGGATTGGAAGAAGTCTAAAAATTTCATGGATGATTAGGTAGGAGAATAAAATTTCAACTGAAACTGGTTTCACAGAGATCCATCCATATTTGAGGGATTTATAAGCAATTTTGTGAAATTCAGTCTGAAACCCTATTTGTCTAGGGTTTTAACATAAAAATGCCCCTATCTCATCATTCAACTAGTAGGAAAATCTATTTTTTGGTGAAATTATAGATTTTAGGGTTAGGAATAGGATTCTGGATGTCCCAAAGTGAATTCAAACGGATTCCATGGTCGAATTTGCATTTTAGGGTATGACATCTCTATGTGGTAGACCAAGCATTAAGGGTTTGAAGACTAAATGAGTGACACTGCTAAATTTTAGAAGTTTAGGTACTGAAATTTGATGGAATTGGTGGTTTGAATACATAATTGAACTGTTCCATGTGTACATTGGGTTGGGTGGAGAAGATAAAGAGCTCTTGCTTTGTAAATTAGACCTAATTGCCATATTAGGCCTCAGTGATCAAGCTTGTTTGACCAGTTATTTGAAGTGAACCCAAATTAGTTTAGTAGTATGTTTTTAATTCCCCAAAAGGGTGTCTAAAAGTTCCCTTAGATTGTCTATGTGATCAGGAGGTGAAAAGTTGTAGTCAAAACTCATTGATTAGGCCTAATAGACCTAATAGGGCTAGTAGGGTGATTTGACCAAAACAAGGTTTTGGGTCTGTTTGAGTAACCATTCCATCTTGTATTCAATCCATTAATGTGGTCTAATACCATTTTGAAGGTCTCTATAGCCACTAGTTTTGATTTTTAGTATATCCCATGAATCAAGGGTTTGGTGAGATAAGTACCGTATGAACAAATGTGTCAAGTGTACAAGTTGGATTATGCAAGGAATTTTTGGGTGTTGGTGTTGTCTTTTGAATGTTGTAACAATCTAAAATTTCTATGTATGGTTCATGTAATGGATTTGGTGTCTCATTTTTTCAAGGAGTTTAATTGAAGTCCTAAACCAAGTTGGGTCCATTGTAATTGAGAAGCCTATAAGAGCTCTAGGTTGTAGATCTAGTGAACAAGACAAAGTTGTGGGTTATTATTTGGGGTCTATCAGGAACCTCTACATCACCCTTGACCCTTATAAATTTCCCCAAATTTTAATCAGATGATGGTCTTTTATTTTTAGTGGGATTCTTAAATCACATCAGCCTCCTTTGAGTTTTGCACCCCAAAATAGGTAGGTGAGATATATAAACAAGGCTACCTCCCTTATTTTGGCATGCAATCAAAAACTCAAGCTATGAACTCAAGGTGAAAGTAAAAAAGATTCAAGATATCTCTCAAGTAATCAAGACAATTCATTCAATCAAGAAAACATCAAGCAATAATCATGGAAAACAAGGAGTAATGTCAATATCTAAGCATTGGTGAAGGCATTCATGTTCTTCCTATTCTAGATCCACAGTCAAGACAACATCAAAGACAAATTCAAGCATCTTCATAAGTATTTTTGCATCACGAAGGTTTGTGAAGGTATAAGCATCTTATCAAGCCTTTGCTACATATCAACACACTTCCTTTTCAATCATTTTCATTTTTATTTCAAGTTTGATTCCTCAACTAGGGTTAACTTAGGAAAACCCTTTTCTACAACACTTTTCCCTCTCTTTTATGTGTAGGTTATAGGTGGCACCCGTGTGGAAGGAGCTACAAAAAGGTCTTATCAAGATCTATAATTTGACTATTATTTCATCCAAAAGTACAGGGTCAAAGGCGAGTGGAATTTCCCCTAACCCTCTTGGTTGTCCCTAACCTCTTATTTCGGGGTAAAATTCAAATCACAAGTCAGTTGTTATTTTTTATTCCTTGATCCGGTCTCAAAATTGAGTTCTCAGTCCGTAGTCAGTCTATGCATGTTGAAAAACATTTATCTCTCCATCTATCCCTAGAACTTGTATTTTCCAATTTTGTTTGCATATTCGTCTTCCATAAAAATGAAGGATCACTGCATCTGCCTAGTTCTTGAGCCTCCTTGAGCCTAGTGGGTTATCTTCCTTCCAATGTATGAGAGGATTTAGGTGTGAGCTTCCTAGTTTGTCTACACACCTAGTGAACAATCCTCATCCCCTATTTTATCCCATTACAATAATACAATTTTTTTTTGGACTTTCCATTTTAGTGATTACAATTGCCATAATCAGGCTACAATAGACTTAAGTCACTATGCAAAAGACCAAACTAATATTTATGCATTGCAATTCCAAAAATAAGACAAATAAGGCCATGGCTAAAAGTATACTCTTTTTTTTTTTATCAAAATCACTACAAATTCATAGCATCATTATGAAGTATAGGAAAAATCACACACTTTCAAAATATATTGCACCTAAAAAGGAGTTCGTATGAGCCTGAATGAGGCCTTGGAAGTTGCAAAAATTGGAATTACTTGATTTTCTGAAAAACTCAGGCACTGAAATCATAAATCACCTTCACCACTAATGTAGAGCACAATATTCTAGACCAAATAAAAAATTTGTCAAAAAAATGAGCCAAGTTGATTGAGATATTTTTGTTTGGCAAGACATATAGTGATTATGATGTTTGTACCGCCATGGAGGGATAATAAATTCTAAGGGTTTTGGGTCAACTGCTCAAATTTTGACGAATTAATAATTTGGGATTTATGGTAACCTTAGATTTGACCAAGAAAGTTCTAATTTTCACCTAAAATAGAAAGCCACAAAAACAAAACCCCCAAAAACTTTGTACCAAAAATATCTAAAAAGAATAACCAATGACACCCTAAAAGCTATGATACCATGGAAGATTTGGCTATGGAGATAGTCACCCAAGGTCTAGAGGCTTTATTAAAAGCACAATAAAAAGAGAGAATCAACATTAAATTGTATCCTCGGAATAGAGTAGATCAAATATTACAAAGGATACCCCTTGGTTAAGTAGACCAAGGTGAGACATAAGAATGCATAAGTTTATGACAAGTTTCTTAATCTTGTGGCATGATACATAAAGAGATAATTTATCATTCACCTAATGTATAGAAATGATAGTGTGACACTGTCATGACCAAAATTTTTGCGCCCAAAAAATGCAAAAACTTTTTTTTTTAATAAAGATAGAAGAGACTATAAGGGCTACAATTAGGGTTTCCTAAGTAAGAAATGTTATTCTTGCAACTATTCAAAAGAATCCTAGATTGCATAGCATTGATTTACTTTCGCAGGGTCGAGGGGAATCATGTCCTTAAGACAACATCCCTCGATCCAAAATATTAATGTGAGTCTAGGTTGAAAGAGTTCTTCAGGTGGGTTAATATACGTCATTCCATTTAAGCAAATAATGTTTCAAAAGAAAAAAAAACTAAACCTAACCCCCTAGAAGATTCACTAATGTTTAGTTACTCATTAATCCCCCAAAATTATTAATGATGACAAGTTTACTAAAGAGATACAATAACACTATTTTTACGGTAGCCAATATACTGGCCACATATAGTGGTCCCATAAAAATAACCTTATCGGTATAGAATTTATCCTCTTAGGCTTTTTAATGCTTTAATTACTAACTACATTTAATTAAATGTACTAACACCAACCTCTACCCATTTTAACCTAAAACCATTGGAAGTTTACCAATATTTTGGTTTGATCATCAGTTGGAAACTTTATTCCCCCATTTTAACCTAAATCCAAAATATGTTAAAGTTCTCTATAGTCTATAATAGATTTTGACTTTGATGACCTATTGCCAATTTAATAATTAAAGTAAAGATCACTTAACTTTTAAATTAGATTGTTATCTTATGTTGTTATATTATTCTTATAGTAATAACCAATAATAAATAAAACACCACTGATATAGTTCATATCCCATAACACAAAAAATTAATAAAATACCTCTTTTATAATGTCACTTAAACGCCATAGATTTGTTATTATAACGTGGTTAATAATCTATTAGATAAAAGAAATTTATTTCAAATGATAATAAAAGAGTAATATCTTAAATAAGATACACACAATATCTATTTCCCCCAGTGTCATGCCCAAAATTTTCGCACCGAAAAAAATGCAACAACTTTTTTTAATAAATATATAAGAGACTATAAGGGCTACAGTTAGGGTTTCCTAAGTAAGAAATGTTATTCTTGCAACTATTCGAAAGAATCCTAGATTGCATAGCATTGATTTACTCTCGCAGGGTCGACGGGAATCATGTCCTTAAGACAACATCCCTCGATCCAAAACATTAATGTGAGTCTAGGTTGAAAGAGTTCTTCAGGTGGGTTAATATACGTCATTCCATTTAAGGCAAATAATGTTTCAAAAGAAAAAAAAACTAAACCTAACCCCCTAGAAGCTTCACTAATGTTTAGTTACTCATTAATCCCCCAAAATTATTAATGATGACAAGTTTACTAAAGAGATACAATAACACTATTTTTATGGTGGCCAATATACTGGCCACATATATTGGTCCCATAAAAATAACCTTATCGGTTTAGAATTTATCCTCTTAGGCTATTTAATGCTTTAATTACTGACTACATTTAATTAAATCTACTAACACCAATCTCTACCCATTTTAACCTAAAACCATTGGAAGTTTACCAATATTTTGGTTTGATCATCGGTTGGAAACTTTATTCCCCCATTTTAACCTAAATCCAAAATATGTTAAAGTTCTCTATAGTCTATAATAGATTTTGACTTTGATGACCTATTGCCAATTTAATAATTAAAGTAAAGATCAATTAACTTTTAAATTAGATTGTTATCTTATGTTGTTATATTTTTTTTTTTAAGAAAAAGTGGTTTATCCACCTTATTTTATTAATAATAACCTGATTCAATAACTCCCCCGTGGAAGAACTAGTAAGAAACCCCGGGATCATTGTCATATACATGTATATGTTCTATGGTATCGATTTACAAGATCAATTACATAATGGA
>MU226802.1:2066078-2091129 GCA_018584345.1 Thuja plicata
TATTATTAATGGTGATTGTCCTACTTCTATTCTTTATTATGTATCTAGTAATGAATCCATTTGGTTTACAAAACCTCGTTATGATGCAATTACATTTGATGATTCACATTCAGCTTCTACTGATTCAATTTTAGGAGGAAATCCCAATAATGGGAGATCCCCTCATGGTTCTTGTTTCTTTGTAGATTCAAGTGATTCTTCTTGGACAAGTACCAACGAAAAATCTCAAGATTTGAGCCTATATCCACAAACACCTACACTCTTGCATTACGAAAATCAAAGGAATCCTATTTCAAGATCCGAGCACTTATCATTGCACCATCACCTAATATCAACACAAAGTGAAGAAAAACAAGTATTCCTCCTCTACTACAAGACGGATAATCCAGTTGCAGATTTTTGTAAAACCCCAAGTAAAGATTAAAGGGGGGTGTTAGAATTTAATCTTTACTTGCATTATGTAAGTAGGAGGTTCCTATGGAATCCCTACACCTTTTTTGTCTTCTTGTGAGGATAATTATTTTTGTGTATTATCCCTTGGTTGTATTATTTAAATGGGATAAACCAAGGTATCCCTTAGATTCCTCCTTAAGAGGAAATAACACAAGTGGCACACACTTTATGAAATGTGGCATACCTAGATATGGGAGTTACCATGCAACTCCTTTCTCACATCTCTATTAAAGAGATGTCTCTCCTTAGATGAGATTTTAGGTTAATTTCTTCTTCTTGAATGCTATTGTATGAGCTTGGCTCTCTCTCTCTCTCTCTCTCTCTCTCTCTCTCTCATTCTTAGGCATTTTTGCCTATTCTTTATATCACGTGGGTTTTTTCATGCTTTTCCCCCTTCAAAATCTTGTCTCCTTTGTTGCTTTTCTCATTGGTGAATGCTCCCGGTTTTGTGCTAATTCATGGTAAATCTCCTATCTCCTTCTCATTGAATTAAAAAATTTCCTATCTCTCTCTTATTTCTATTATTATTTTAACAAAAACTCACATTTTGACAAGCTGCCATACAACTGGTTATCCATCAAACACTGTAATACTTGCCTCAAGTGCTCCTCATGTTCCTTCTCATTACGAGAATATATCAATATGTCATCAAAGAACAAAACCACAAACCTGTCAAGGAAAGTGCAGAATACCCCATTCATGAGGCTCATGAATACAACAGGGGCATTCGTAAGACCAAAAGGTACAACTGTGAACTCATAATGTCTGTATCTAGTCTGAAAAGCTGTCTTGTGGATATCACTTTCCACGATTCTCAACTGATGGTACCCTGATTTAAGATCTATCTTGGAGAACACACGGGCACCCTATAACTGATCAAACAAGTCATCAATCCTAGGAAGTGGATACCGGTTCTTAATGGTTAATTTATTCAATTGTCGGTAATCCATACACAACCTAAGAGAACCATCCTTCTTTTTGACAAAGATAATTGGTGCACCCCAAGGAGAGACACTAGGTCGTATGTGCCCCTTCTCAAGGAGCTACTCTAGCTGAATCTTGAGCTCATTAAGCTCATTTGGAGACATCCTGTATGGTGCTCTAGATACTGGTGCAGCTCCTAGCACGAGGTCTATATGGAAATCAACTGTTTTATGGGGAGGCATACCGGGTAATTTTGAAGGAAACACATCTGCGAACTCCTATAACATAGGATGATCATTAATGGAGGTTTCCTTTTCCTCTTCTTCTCCCCTATCACTGATAGTGATGGTAAATAACTGGCACCCCTTTCGCATGCACCGCTTAAGATGCATAGCAGAAATCATACGAATGGATACCGCCCTCTAAACCCCTAGAATAACTGTAGCATTTTCATCATCATCTAAACATTCTACCTTCTTTTGTCGACAATCTAGCTTGGCCCTATGGGCATAAAGCCAATCCATACCAAGTACTAACCCATAGGATCCAAGAGGTGTGATACATAGATATGCAATAGTAGCCATGGTACCAATCTGAATCTGGCAATCCTTAACTAAGGAAGTGACGGGTACTCTAGAACCTGAGGCTAACTCTACCTCCCAACTAACTTCTTGTCTAGCTGCCACTAGCCCGGAATGCTCCACGACCAATGGAGAGACAAAATAATTTGTAGCACCTGAATCAAATAAAATAGTAACTCTGTTACCTCCAATCATACCTGTAGCCTCAATCACAGTAGCCTAATGTTATGCCTGGCGGTTGTCAACCACTGCAAAAACTCTATGGGATCTACCCATATCTCCAACAGTGGGCTCTGATGCTGCAGTGCACTAACCACCCCCTTGAGGACAGTCCCTAGCCAAGTGCCCCATGGCACCACAAGAGTAGCACATCCCTTGAGTCTGAAACTGGGTACCCTGGGGTCTAGAAAACTATGAGCCCCTTGTCCTACTAGAACCACTATAAACACCCCTGGAGGACTCCTGAGTCCTAGCTGGGGGTGTAGATGATGCCTGTGACCTCTGGTCCCTACTAGGAGCCTGTGTCTGCCACTGTTTAGGCTTGGAGCCCTGTTTCCCTTGAGGAGCCCTCTGTCTCTGTCCCTGATGTGACTGATGTTGAGGTGGAGGGGGTTTATAGGACCCCGATGAATGTTTGTTATTATTATGATTATTGCTATTACCCTTCCAATGTGATTTCTGATACCCTGAATTTTGTGGTATGGTATTTCGGTTCTGAGACTGATCTCGTGCATCTTGTCCCCTACCCTGAATCTCCTCAACAATCAAGGCCTTTTCTACATCCACTCAGAGGTTCCCTGGTGCTTCCATGAATACTGAACCAGATACAGATGCATTCAACCCCTTACAAAGCGGTTGACGTTGATCTTCTCATCCCTCATATAATCTACATAGGGTAGAAGCTCTAGGAACTTACACTCATACTGGGTGACGGTGAGTCCTCCCTGCTGAAGATCGTGAAACTCATCTATCCGTCGATGTCTATAGTGCTCAGATAGGTAACGGTCTCTGAATCTCTCTAAGAAGGTGCTCCAAGTGAGGGTGTCCATAGCTAGATTACCCTTTAACTCTTTTGTCCTCCACCAAATAGCTACTAATCCTCTCAACAAGTGGATAGTAAAGTGTGCCCTCGTATTTCTCCCATAAGGGAACAATCCAAAACACCTCTCGAGGCTCAATAGAAAAGCCTCAGCCCCACTCCCACCAGTGACTCCTAAAAAAGGTGTCGGGTTAAGGCGTATTAGTTCCCTTATGTGGTCCCCTATGTCACGGGGTACCCTCTCATAAGATGGAACCACTGCCTCTGGAGGTGGCATGTGCACTGACTCACCCTCATGGTCAGCCTGCTCCTCTACAATCCTAGGTGGGGGAATCCTACTGTGCTCACGTGCTACACCCCCGGGTCCTACCTGCTAATTACCCTGTGGTATCCTGTCCAAAATGATCCCAACCAAATTTTGAAGAGCATTAAGTACATCTTGGTTGGGGTTGGGGGTCATTCGAGAGGAGGTTCCTGCTCCTCTCTAGCACGCCCTACATCCTGTTCTATCTGAACTCGTACCAGAGGGGCATGCTTATGGCCTTGTCCATGGGCATGATCTTGCCATGTTACCAGAGGCATCCTACACATATATGAAAAGGGTATAAGTTGAAAGTAATTTTGTAGTATGAAGATAATGTTTTAAAGTTGTTGCGATTATTTTAATTGTGTTTGATTTGTTTTGATAAGATTGAAACAAGTGTTTAAAGTTTGCGAAACATAGTGGGTTTAAGGTTCCAATGTTGAAACATGACTCTGATACCAAGTGTCATGCCCAAAATTTTCGTGCCCAAAAAATCACATTTTACTCCCAACCAAGGCTATCACAATGGGTCTCCTTATGACCCTAAAGGGGTTGAAGTGGACCAAATACCCAAGGGAGAAGGCCAAACCCAAAGCTATAATCCAAGCCCTCACAATGCTTACACAAATAGGAACTTCCGTTCAATTCCATTCCCATCATCATCAAGATGCCCTTATGACCCCCGAGAGAAAAACAACAACATGGGTGACTTCATGGAGCCCATACTCCACGATTTTTCCCTCTCCTCCTTGAGGAGAGACTCTACACCAAGGGCTGTCAAACTCCTCCACCCCCAAGGCTGCTCTTCCGTCCCAAGGGTGAGTGAGCCTTGAGACTCCCATTAACAACATTTACAAGAAAGAAGCAAAACACATACTTCACAAAACATAAACTTGACTACAAAAAACATAACTACAATACTCAATACCAAACACACCACATTCATCTTTCTTACAACACAAAATAAAACAACAAGAAGTGAGATGCAAAATGTCCACCAACCTAGATCCAAGCTTATCACAAGAAAGTTGTAGAAGAGCTCCCTTTTAGCCTAAGTCTCCTTTTTCCAATGTCACCAACTCTAGCTAAGTCTCTAAGTTAGAGAGTGGGTGTTCAAACTCTCCAACATGGAGATTCCCCACTAAAAAGCCACTAGAAACTCATGGGGAGAAGGAAAGCCCTCTAATTGGTCTCTCTTCCCTAAACTCTTATAACTTTCTAAAAATGGATCCAAAAAGGGAAACTCAAAAAGGTGAGTATGGTCTTAGCATCAAAATGGAAAGTGGTTTACCCAAGATCAAGCCTCCCAAAAGTTGATTTTCGTCCAACTTGGGAAACCAACTTTTGGAAGGGTCTCTTGGTCCACCAGAGGCTATCCTAGGGTTAAAATGGCCCTTACCTATTGGTATAACAAGTGGGCTATGAAACAAATGACCCCAACACACCCCTAGGCACTTTTTAACCCCTCCAAAAGCCCACTATAAGGGTACTTACGAAATTCAAATGAGATGACCACACTTCCATCTCCCAAACATAGGTATATGTGAACTCAGTTTAAGCCAAGGTTGCGTCTAATGAGAGACAAGACCTCGTTGTATCATAATTTAGTTTGTAAATGTAAACGACTGATTGTGGGAATGTATTCCTTAAATGTATTTTCATATTTATTTTCCTTGTGGTTATGCTCAAGTGGATATGACATGGTCTAGTGATGTGTAAATGTTTGTGTGTGTCACTTGACACTCGTGAATGTACTTAAGGCCATGACATGTCAACTTGGGAATGGTTGTCCACCTACCTAGGTAAGTACATTAGTGAATCCCCATATATCCACTAGAGGTGGATCATCCTTCAAAGGTGGAAAAGAGAAAGTGTCACATGTCCACTTAAGGTGGATCACCCTCAAAGGTGGAAAAGTGATAGTGCAACATGTCCACTAAAGGTGGATCACCCTTCTAAGGTGGAAACGTAAAAAAAAGTGATAAGTCCACCAAAGGTAGAAGTACCACTCCAGCAGGAAAAGTGATAATGTGATAACACAATTGAAAGTGGGAATGTTCCTATGTGGTCTCTAAGTAAACTTAAGTACATATCTGTTTAGAACCTAGGAGAGGAACTTACAAGGTACAACACTTATTTGAATTGACATTCATTACAAGTCATGAGAATGAGGGGCACTATAAAAACTATGATACATGAAATATAATTATCTAATAAATTAATTTCACACTTTGTACACAAGAACATAAATTAAAAATGAATAAACATTATTTTAAGGTGTTTTTTATTTGTGAACTCATAAGCTATTTTAATTTAAAATATAGTTTAGCAACTATATTTTGAAATTGAAAGATCTATAATAATTGGTTATCTTGTGTTCTAGTTTACAATGTGTTAATGAATTTCTATCTTCTTATCAATGTTATAGTGGAAACACTCAAGGAAAACATTTTATAAATATCTAAATTAAGAAATAGAAGCTTGAGGTAAAAAAATAAAACCAACTAAATGCATAATCACTCAAACTATATGGAAATAACCTATGGATTAAAATTTCTTCATAAAAATAATCCTAGAATTTATCTTTGAATTCCTTTAAATGAATTATTAGATCATTTCTACCATCATACATTGTAAACATAGGTGCCACAAATTTAACTAATTAATGATAATAAATGTCCTAAACTAATGGATCATGTAGTAAACCACTAGGGCAATCCTTATTTTATACATGTTTTTATAAATATTTACCACATTATCCATATTTTGTAACTTGCTCATGATGATGGCCAATTGGTGTACAAAGTTAATGCGGTGTAGAAGAAACAATGGGCTATAAATATCATGATTAACAATTGGCCCAATGACCTTAAGTCTATCAATGCTATGTCTAGTAGATACATTTTAAGTTGTTTAAATACAATCTCCCCAACTGTAATTCCTTATTTGTGTATAATCCATGTAATTTTATATTTATATGTAGATAAGACACTATGATTATCATTTAATTCATAGCTCTTGAAGGGTACATTGTGAAAGGAGCCATATGAGTGCTATAAACAAAATCAAAGAATGATGCCAACATGATTCATAGATAGATCCACGAGATCTCCTTAGAAGGAATGACCACTAGAAGGTTAAATTAGAATCCAACATGTCCTAGGAACAGTAGAAAAGTAGTCTATGGAAGCATGTCCAAATACAATGAATGAAATATAATAAGTATGACACACATCAACCCATTGGAAGGTTTCATCCATTATGTAGTTTATCTAATAGTATAAACAAAGAACATATTATCATAAAATCAAATCATAATATAAAAGTAGAAATGAATTGGCATGTAAAGATGCATTTTATTACCACTAAAGTCACAAAGCGTTTTAAATATTTACTAATATTAACCAAAGTATGAGCCAATCTACCAAATAATAATAATCCATCATGCATACAACTTGAAAGAAAGGAAAAATAATATAGATCACTCAAGAAAGTCTCAGTAATATTATCACTGGATAAAATTAAAATATAATATGAGCCAAGAGATAGATAAGAATGATACTACATGATGACTAGAACTGTAACTAATAAAATTAACATCATGTGTAGTAAAGCAAGATGGATTATCATCATCACTAGATGTATTTCTATCACATATCATGTAAGAAGTATGAATATTACAAAAAATAACGAAAAATAATTCCCACATAAAAGGAGAGGTACAAAGAATTTCTAGGAAATGTGAAAAGTTAGCAACATGTTGGATTGATGTGTCTTTGGAACATGAAACACTTTTCTTTTGATAAAAATAGATTATGACTTTAAAAGGAAAATATATGTTAATGAAATGGAGTATGCCTAGTGTATAGTAGATGTTAATGAAATGTTGATGTAATAAACATTTCTCAAGAGATAATCCAACAACACCTCTCAAAATAATTTCTAAATATGAATCCAAGGTTTAAAATGAATTTTGGTGTTTTAGTACTTGAATTTAAATTTTATATCCTAAGTGGCAAGTTCAAATATTTTGGTGTGCAAATTAGTGACCAACATTATAGTTTGCTAAAGAGTTAATCCAAGATGATTGAAAAACGCATCTGATCAGAAGGATGTGGTTGTGAACATGGTTTTGTTCAAGGGACATAACTGTGCTTGAAATCCAATCCAAAATGGAAAGACATGCATGAATTAGGATGGGTTCATAACACCCGAGATAAAATAGCTAAAAGATGATAGATATGATAGGATTTGTCAACTCATACATTGCACTAATTTTTCTCAAGCCAAATCCAAAATGAATGTAAAACTAAGTGTTTTCCTTTACTTCTCTACGTGAAAAGTCTTTTAAATAAATACAAATTGATGCAATTATGATGTTTCAATTAAGACATGATGTCATTATCACCTTATTTGTGCAAGAATAATATAAAAGTATTTGAAATATCCAATAAACAAACTCAATTTAATTTAATATATAACAAGTTTCCATCCCCTCTTCCTAAAATGATCAGTTATGTTTTAAGCTGTTTTATTTTTTTGAATTCATTAACTTTTAAATCATACATCCAACTAGATCCTTTTTTTGTTATAAAGGAACTTCAAAATAAAAATATTAAATAAACTAGAATGTCCTTATTTTAATATTTTTAATTTAACTATTAGAGATCTAATCATTTTGGATACTAAGTAACAATTGAGTGACAAATGGCAAATTGCAAAAGTAGTTACAATTAAGGACAATTAAACTATAGAATGTCAACATTCTTAATAGTGATGTCGTGAAGTGTGACTGACCAATTAAATTAGCATGTCCCATCAAGGAGCTTCCAAAGTGTGTTTATTAAAAAATATAAAAAGAATAGAAAAAATAAAGAAGAAAGGAATTTATTAACGTTACATTTAGTGTAAAGATAAAGTAAAGCCCCACAAGAACATGAAATAAAAAAAATCAAAGTGCGTGGTAAGGTGGTCAATAATATATTTCATTGACATGACACTTATTTAATAAAATCAATATCAAGCACAAAAGCACATGCAATATAATCCATATGGAATTCAAATATAGTGACATAAAGTAAAAACAAAAGATTATAGTATTCCAAGCTTTTACAGGGTCACAACAATTTTTTTAAAAATTTATATTGGAGAAAGAAAAGTTTAATGGTAAAATTTAGGAATTACAAGCCAACCATTTTTTAGCTAGAAGAAACAGAAACTTGCATTATCATTATCTCATATGGGTTTGAGATGAAACACATCTATGTAGGACAACTATTTTATAATGTATGCAATTATTATAATTATTGATTCATAAAAATGATTTTGAATTCATATGATGATGATGATGATGATGAAAAATTATTTTAAAAAATTAAACATAATTATGATAATAAATAATGAATCATAATTTTGAATGCAAATGTAATAAATAATTCAAATAATATATGGAATATAGAATACTATGTAAATTTCTAATGTCATTTTATTTGAATATAGTGAATACATTAAAGATTCTAGTATAAATATTAAATGCAAATTAATTTGTATAAGTACTATTATTATTTTAAATTTTGTGTGGTATATTATATCATTTTGAAGTATATATATATGTTTTAAAGCTAAATAACATATTTAATGTAAAGTAGTTAAACGGTAATAAATAAATAATTCAATTTAAAACAAAGAGTCGAAATTAATAATGTTTTTTTAGTTATAAAAGTAGTAAAATAAGGGTGCTAACCCTATACAAATACAACTCAAATAAGTCACTTACAATTGGTCAATAGTAGACCACTGGAAACAAAGACCAATACAAACCACTTACAACACGCTAGCAAAACAACTAGTAACTCACTTCAAAGGTGAGTAGAAATCTCACCCACAACTCGGGGAAGAGTTTGGAAAGATGAGGAAGAACAATCTTTCCTCCACTGATGAACAACGGTCTAGGCAATACTATCATTAGGAACACCATCACAAGGAGGAGCAAGTGGGAAAATCCCCTTAGAAAAAAACCAACCATTACTAGAGGTCATAGGAAAAGATGCACTTAAGTCAATTAACCATGCAACATCACATGTGTGAGTGGCCAAAGCTAAAATTAATGCATCATCATCTTCCTTCTCAGACTCATAATTAGAATCAAATTTCTTCTTTTTCTTCTTATTTTCTTCTTTGTAGTCCTTATGGATGTTTCCAAGCTTACAACAATTCTAGAAAATGACTTTGGAATTTTCAAGAGATATGGATCTCCCCCTGGATTTTTATTTATTATGATTTCAATTCTTCTTTCCTTTCTTCTTAGGTCTTCCACAAACAACTACGACCTCCTTAGCAATGATAAATATATTCCTCCTCAAATCTTTAGAAAGAAAAGAACCTACTACATCTTCAATCCTCAAAATAATAGAAGTGTTTCCAATGGCCATAACAAGAGAATCCCATGAATCAGACAAAGAACAAAGCAAGAACTAGCATTTCTCCTCCTCATCCATCTTGACACCAATTAATGCCAATTGAGACACCAATATATTGAATGCTTCCAGGTAATCTTTAATTTTTCCACCCTCCTCCATTATTAATAAATATAATGTCTTCCTCAAGAAAATATTATTTAATAAATATTTGGCTTGATACATCTCAACAAGATTCTTCCATAGCTTCTTTGTAGAAGATTCTTCATGGACATTGATTAGAATAGATTCTGCAAGGCATAATCTGATTAGACCCTTTGCTTTATGGTCCATAATATCATATTTAGCAGTCTCATACAAATAAGTAGGTTTCATGCCATTTTCATCAATAACATCCCACAGATCTCAATCTATTAACAGATCCTTCATCTTCAACTTCCATATTTCAAAATTATTAATAGAAAATTTCTCCACCTCTATTCTCCCTTATGAACTTGCCTAACAATTCTTGCGACAAGGTGACAAAGTATCGTCTACAAAAGCTCCCCCTCAAATAAAGATTAGTTAAAATAAAAACCCAACAAACCACAACTAAAACCAAAGGTGATCAGGCTCTGATACCACTCGTAAGGAAGTTAAGGTAGCAAAATAAATTCCTACACTAACCTTGAGACGAGAGTAACATAAAAACTTTCTCAGATCTTTATAATAATTATAGAAACTTAACAAAAATAATATAAATGACATACATACCACAACATAATGATTTATGGGGGGGAACCCTTTCTGGAGACAAACCCTGAACTCCAAAAGTTGCCCAAAATATTGTTAAGAAATCAATAATAGATTACAATATGCTTGGAAAAAAATCTTCTCACAATAGTAACACCAACCAAAGATCTAGAGGTAACTGAATAGCTATATGACTCTCACACACACTTCATCTCATGCACATAATATATAGGAGATACAATACATGAAATTGTCAAACGGTTACAAAACCATAGGATGAAAAACCACTTATAAAGTGGTGCACATCTAATCTCCAATCAAAGATATCAAGTACGATGTGTGAAAACACACACCGACATGTGTAACTACCTTTTACAACTCATTTATGTGCTCAACACATTTTTACATTTCCTATTTCAGTGGACCTAATTTCCAAAGGCCATAACTTTTGAACCTAGTGTCCAATTGACAAACTATTTGAAGTGCTAGAAATATCTTGACGTGCTCTATAACCTTGTAGCTAGCTACACCCATTACAAAAAAAATTGGCTCATTTCAAAGCCTCTAAATCCTTCAAAATTGAATTCATAAAATTTCTTTGATAACTTCAAAAATAGAATTTTTAATATCTTCAAAATTGAACATGATCTTGCAACAAAAAGTTATTGCCATGCTTATGTAGCCCATTTGAACCTTTTGCGAAAGTTTAGGGAAAATTTGTGCTCAATTGTAAACTTTCTATAAATAGTAACTGTATGTAAATGTAAGGTTGAGACACATTTTCCTAACACACTCACGATGAATTTGAATGGATTGTTAGATCCTTTCTCTTCCCTCCCCCTTCTCATTTTTTAATCTCTTTAATTGGACACTTAATATTTTGCTCATGTTGATTCTATATCTTGTTACAACTCCCTAGAATTTTATTGGCATTAGTTCCTCCATGTGAGAACACTGACACATTTACACTAACTTATTACAAGTACTGTGACATTAAAACATATTCTTTTTCTCTTTGGTGTCATGAAGTCTTAATAGGTGATATTGTTATTGCTTGTTTGTTCTTGCTTTCTCTATATTCTTCTTATTATTGTAGCATTCTTCTTTAATTCTCTAACACCTTTCAATATTCACATCTTTGTAATTTATCTTTCATTTTAGTTTATATTATTCTAATTACCATTTCTCTTTAAATTTCCAGACATAATTAGGATAAAGAACGCACACTCTATTTTATCATTTTCTACATCTTTGTTGTTGGGGTTGGAAAACCAAAATAGGGGCTTGATCAAAATAGGGGGTTGGAAAACCACATGAAAGTTTACCAATGTATTCCCCCTCCTACTATTTTATTTTGATTAGATATATTTAATATTATTGTTTTAATTTTTAATTACTTAGTGATGCATGTGGATGTGTTTGTTTCACTATTATGTTGACTTGGAACATTTTCCAAAAACAAAGATTAATTCTAGTCAATTATTTGTATTGTGTTTAGACATCCATGCAATGCCACTAGCATACTCCACATAAGCTTCTAAATTTTATTTCTAGGTTAATTTTTATCTTGCATTTATAGTTCTACATTTAACTTGTTAAATTTGAAACTTAGAATTTTGTAAATCAGCCACTCCTAGATTTTGTGTGTTTTTAACTTGTTTGAAAGCTAAATTTTCTAATGGGTAAAAACAATAGGATCATTAGCTAGAATTATTTTCTCTTCTATTATATTAGAGTGGATTAATTTCTCACCTAAAAAAACTGGTTGATCTTAGTAAAATGTTTAGTGAGATTAATTAACAAAGAGAACTAGTTTTCTCTTTGTCAAATTGAATTTCATATGCTATAAATGTATATAAATAGTAGGTAATATTTTTTAATTTGTGTTCTATTTTATGCAACCTAGAATTAGTTTTAGTAACAATTGAATCTATTTATGCTTTTAAGTGAAGGCCATTTTTTTGGATATAACTAAGAAATGCACTAATTCAATGTTTACAACTTTTGAAAGTTAATGTATAATATTATATAATTAGACATAGTATATAGCTTGGTGAGGAAAGGGTTTGAATCGAACCAAGTAAATTTGATGAGTTTAGAAATGATGCCACTGTTTGGCACATATGCTATAAGGGTGGAGTTTCACAATTCATTGAAAGCATCAATGGATATGACGAGGGCCTCTCTATGCAATTCACAACCTCATGGGTGGATAGAAGTGTCACTGTTGGTGGGATATATTTTGAAGTGAATGAATAAGTCATTGTCCAAGCTACAAGGCTATCGACCACTGGCTGGAAATGGAAACAAATGAGCAGTGTAGCTGATAATGATAGTCTCAACCAATTTTTTAGGGGAAATGAGGGCCCGATTAAGCTGCATGGTAGTTTTGAGAGGGAACAATTACCGCCCCCATAGAACCAGGTATGCTTGATGATAATGAAATATTTCACTCTAGAGGACAGATTCAAAGTTTATTACTTTCACCACATACCTTTGTTAAACCACTTTAGCAATCGTAATCTCATCTCCTTACCCTTTTTTCTTTTAAAATTTCCTTGAATATTTTGTGAAAGAGGTTGTTGATAATGCAAAAAATTAGGGGAGAAAACCCATCCCACTTCACCAATGCCTCATTTTATATCTATAACATTTTCACCTCGCCTTGTGCCCCCCCCAAGATAATCACTGTGCATGAAGCCCCTTAGTCTGCCACTCATCCTCCAACCAACATTATAGATACTCTTGGACCCAACAAGAAGAAATGCATTTTGTACCTGGGCATTGCTAAAATTTCCTCTTGTATTGGGACCCCACACCCCCAGTGGTTGAAAATAAGCCCTAATATCTTAATCATAGATCCTCACTTTCCAGTAGTAAGAATAAAGGGAAAAAAACCTCCCCCTTAGCCAAAAAAGATGAACTTAATATCCCAGATATTATCAAAGAAGCGGAGGAGGAAGTGGGGGAAGAGACTAGTAAAACTGAGAGCAACTTGAGGCGGTCTTATAGATTGGCCACAAGTTTCGCGGAGAAGGGAAAAATGAAAAATTTGGTTGAGTATGATACTTAGGAGGATGAGGAGCAGGAAAGTGAGAACAAAAATGAATATGAAGGGAAGTGTGAGAAGGTTGACAAAGAGGGGGAAAAGGAGGAGGAGATGGAAAAATCAAATAAATTTATTAAGGAAAGGTTTTCCCATACCTTCGAAAGCATAAAGATAGAGTCAATTGACCTACCTCATGACATAATGCCAGAGGAAGAGGAGATGAACAAACCCATGGTAGAAGGGACCTATAAAACCCAAACTAAAAGGACTTATTTTAAATGTAAAGACACTACAAAAGAGTTGTAAAAGGTTAAAGTCAAAGTCACAGACATTGAGAGAAAGTTAGGGAGCGTCTCTTAGTTCAGCTCGAAGGTCATGCACACTTCTACCACCTCCCTTTTCCTAATGCAAAAGAAAATCCTGGGGATTGATGATGTGGATGAAGGAAACTACAAGGAAATTTTTAAGTTCCTCACTAATCACTGGTCTAATGTGCTCTACCAAGTTGGCTGCAAAATCAAGAATGCCCATTAGGGTTAATTTCCCTTTGGTTTTTTTTCTAGTACCATTTATGGCCCTAGGTCACCTTATGCTAAGGCTTTTTTATAGTTTAGATAGCTTATTATACTATGGTTATAGAGTTAAAACTTTTGTTTATATTATGTTCCTAAATTGGTTTAGACTTTGATGTTGGTATGTTGATAATGTGTTGAGACTCCATTACTACTTATGACTTTACACTCTTTGGGTTGTTTATAGGGACAACAACCTTATTTTGTTGCTTTTTAATATAAAAAAGATAGTATATAGCCTTTTCCCCTTAAGATTCAACCATATAATCTCCTCCAAAAACTACATTTATCTTAAGATAAATTGAAATAATTTGTATTGTAGGTGTAAGTTTTTCACGGTCCATGGAATTGTATGCAAATTCTTCTGGCTAAAAATCGTGTATTTTTATTAAATCGATGTTTTGGGTCACATTCAGTGATCCATCATCAAGAATAACAAAACACACAGGTTTTAGCTAGAAGAATTTGCATAAAATTTCTATTACTTAAATAATATTTTTTTGTTGTATATTTTTATGTTCAAGGTATTGGTATACTACATAATCAATATGATATAAATATATATTTAAAAAAATCCAATTCAGAATCCAAAAATATTTTTTTAAAATGTAAAATAAATGGATAATCTTTCTACGTAAAAATATATTCTTTATGAATCTTCTTGTTATATTTGCTAAAAAGAATAATGCAACTTTTGAAGTTTACAAAAAATATCAATGAATTTTAATATCCTATACCATATTTGTTGAATGATTTCTATGTTTTTTAGTTTCACTAGATTTTTTAAATAAATTATAGGTAATTGATACAAATCCCATAAAGTATTATCAAAAATGAAAATTAGCCATAAAATCGACATTTTAAGTCATGAAAACTAGAAACTAAGTACATCATTAAGTAGACATGGACCATAATAGTACTACATTACACACACTTATTTTAAACTATAATTTTAGTGCTTCTAATGCGTATATAATAGCTTTTATCCAACTTTTCTAGTCAATTAGTTACATCACGCTTGAAAAAAATAGTAAAACAGTAAACATGTGATAGAATGGAGATCTAGAGAGATCTATATCCCTACTTGAGGTTCTAATTTGGTACTTCGTAAAAAAACCACTTCTCAAAAATTTCTTCAAAGTCTTAACATTGATTTTTTTCCCACCCTAATAACCTAAACTATGCGATCAATGTCCTATTGATATTCTTATGATCTGGACAATGAAAGTGCTAGCCAAAGGACTATTGAATTGTGTAACATCCTCGGGAGGACTCTAGTCAATCATCAAATTTATTTATAATTTCCTCTTTCTTTCCAAAATCCACAAGAATCCAAACCACATGAATCTAAATCTCATCCCACAAATTAATGTTATTTATCTATCTTGCTTAAATATCAATATATATAGCTTCATTGACATGGCTTATACAACTTCCTTCAAATCAAGAATTTTCAATACACTTAAGGGTATCACAATACAAGCAAAATTTGTTTTGTTTCTCTTCCAAATCCACCCAATCCTCTTGGTATGGTTATTTCATGATCTAGCCATGAAATTGTACATCCACCACAAGCCATGTTAAAATTTTGATAAGTTATAATCTTAAAGAGATAGTATTCCTCATTACCCTTTCTTATTTCTTCAAATTTCCAAGCTAGAGTATGCTCTAGATGAGGTACATCATCTCATATCAAGGCCTTCAAAATAATTTGACAATTCAATTGTTGTCTTGCATGGTGGTGCCTTATGTTGCCTCTCTATTACTATTTCATTATAGATTTACCCTTTTGTCTATTATAGAAACTACAACCCCATTTATAAATTGAATTTATTGTGTCTAAACACAACATTTTTATTATGAAACTAGCTTATTTATTGTGAAGCTCATATTCTAGACCAAATGTGTATGTTATATTTGTAAAATTGGTGGTTGGTAGTATTTAGGGAGGTAGGAAATAACTACCCCCAATGTCATTATCTAGGTAGTATATTTAAGAAGCTACGAGTATTATTATTATATCTAGTCAACATTGTTATTTCGATGGCTTGTTTAAGAATCTAGTCAATTTTTATAGCTAAAGGGTTTAACCCGTCTCGTGTAACAATCCATCTTCAAATTAATACAATCAAACATGATATTTGTGTGTTTGTTTGATAATCTCCTCCGTCTCTTAGAGAGTATTCCCTCCATCTTTTCGATTTGGAAGGAAAACCCTTAGGTGTCCCCATTGATTATATTCTAATGTAGGTTTGTCCTTGCTAAGGTTGCTTGTATGCTAAAAACATTGTTGACCAAACACAAATGTATAGACATGCAATAGGAACATAACATCAAAGAGATTTTTTATTTGTAAAGGCAACAAGACGAGGATACAAGCTTGATAACTCACTACTTCACAAATTGAGGTAATGCAACTAGTGTGTGGGCATCACTTTCCTTCCCCTGTCTTTTTCTCCTTTTTATACATTATTTATCTCATTTTACCATTTTTGTAGAGCATAAAGAAGGGTGTTTGTATGGTGCTTATGTTAACTTCCCTAACCACTAGCTTCTCAAGTCTACCTACCTATATTTCAATTAGAGCTTCACTTTTTTGTTTTGAAATATTTCAACATTAGTTAAGAAGTATGTTGATCCATTCACCTCTTTATAAAGTATGTTTTAAAATGAGGAATAAACTTTCAAAATGCTTAAAGCATTCTCAACACCAAATTAGAAATCAATGCAGTTCGTATGGTGCTTGTGTTAACTTCATTAACCACTAGCCTCTCAAGTTTACCTACCTACATTTCATTCAAAAATATACTTTTTGTTTTAAAATGTTTCAACATTAGTTAGGAATGATGTTGATCCATTCACCTCTTTATAAAGTATATTTTAAAATAAGGAAAAAACTTTCAAAATGCTTAAAGCATTCTCAAC
The DNA here is from genome assembly GCA_018584345.1 of Thuja plicata. Lineage (NCBI taxonomy): Eukaryota > Viridiplantae > Streptophyta > Pinopsida > Cupressales > Cupressaceae > Thuja > Thuja plicata. The sequence goes on from MU226802.1 coordinate 2,083,074, forward strand.
ACCGAATTAGATATCAATGCTATTTTAATCTTTCAAATAATTGTAAATGGACACCCTTCTTCTATGAAAGATGAAAGTTCCAATGAAGATGTATACTTAGCTCTATGACTAAATCTTCTACTTCTCTAGCATTATTAGTCCTCATGTTATATTTAGAAAAAGGTATTCTAGCACTCCATCTTCTTCTCTTCAAATTCATCTTATCAGAGGATAAATTTAATAATCAATCTCTTTCATATATAATATATCTATAATAATAATCAATTTGACATTTTCTTTTAGACATCACAAAAACTAGAAAACATAATTTCTCATGAACGACTTAAATTTTAACATTCATATAATACATCCCCCCAAAAAAATCATATATTAAATATTTCATCCATGAAATTTAAGCCATTCCTCCTATCCCTCTAGTCCCCTAGGATGCCTTGGGTAACATCAAAATCTAATCTGGCCATAACAAAGTATACTATTGTGAGGAAGATATTATCAACTTTAATTTATTCTAAGGACATTTATATCTCATGTATTTGTTGCACTTAAGCCTTGATATTTGATGGGACATTTAATGGTCACATTTTATACGTTTAGATGAGCTTTTTTGACTTGTAAGAAAAGTACAACACTGTATTGTTGTCCTTATCCGGAATATTTTGATTATTTGTAGGCTCTCAAGGAAAACATTATTACTCTTGTGATTTGAATGTTCCTTTTTTGAAATTGGATGTTCCCACGTGTTTGGAAGGCTAAATCCAAAGGGGAATATTTGCTTGGGGTAATGAGAATAGTAGGGCAACAATTATCTTCAATTTTGAGGGTTTTCTTTTTGAATTATTGTATATTCTTTAAGATTATGTTGTCTTTTAAGTTATAAGTTAGGTTAAAAGATAAATAATTTTTAAAAATGGAATAAACTAAATGTTAAATTAGTTAATTAATATATTATAAGAGAAAGTTAATCACATTGGCATTGTCATGAAAATTTATGTATTTGTTTTCTGTGTGTATAAGAATTTGTAATTGTGTATTTGTTTTCTGTGTATAAGAATTTGTAATTGTGAATATTATATTAGTCCTTATTAAAATTTATGTATGAATATTCATGTTATATTTAGTTAGTATTTTGGTTACAATTTTTGTAAATATTTTTTCAATTGTGATTTGGATATTGTTTGAGAAAATATTCATGTAGTAACAAAATATAATTTAAATAAAAAAGTGTGTAATTGGACATTCGAACATATGATGTTGAAAATTGCAAAGAGAAAGAGTTGAACTTTGTGAATAGTGTGAAGAGTTTTTCCAATGTGAAAGTACATCACCTACATATAGTAAGGGTCTAACAATTGATTTTGAGAGGCCTTCAAGATAATTAGTTAGATAACAATGAAGAAGTAGAAAGTGAGAAAGCAAATTATAGATAGTTAGAAAAGAAGACGAAATGGAGAACCCGGATTCACTTGTGGAGATAAAGAACTATAACATAACCATGTAGGAAAAGAGGAGGTTGTGACTATGAAAGAAATTGCAATTAAGGAGTGTGTTTTTGGTGTGGGTGATTTGATATCAGGCTTGAATATTGTTAATGTATCAAAAAAGATATAAATTAAGCTTTATTGAGCTTAAACAAAGGATGCTATATAAGATAGACTTACAAGGTAGGAAAAGTCTCTTTTGTTGGGTTTTTCAAATCATTGGCACTTGTGGTATATTATTGTGCTAGTATATATGTATAGAGGTCATGTCTTTCACTAATTAAATAAATTCATTTTGATGAATATCTTTTTTGTGTGTTTCTTGACCTCTTTATATATTAATTTTCTCCTTTATAACCATGAAATTTATGGTTTGTTCAATAGCGGAGCCTATTCAAATATTTCCATATTAATTGTCCGAGTTTTTTTTACCAATTTAAAAACATGAATTTGACACAAGTGATTTGGATGGATTATTTTTTATAGAGTAATGTCGCAAAACATGGGTGTTGTCCCTTTACAAACTAGCCACAAGGACGATAAATGGAAGAAGCAGACTAATAACAGAATAACATTGTCAACATAAGAACAAAATAAATGGTTAAGCATGATCAGAACTTTAACCAACCAGGGATAAACGTTAGCAGACACCCTCTCATCACTATAAAAAACCAGAAAAAGAAACAGAGATAAAACAACTAAACTATAACTGGTGTAGTGCATGAAAACCAGAATATTAGTAATACCCATCATGATATCGATCAAAAAATTAACATAGTCCATCATAGTGTCCAACATAATATTAAGTTAAACAATTTTTAAACAAAGACTACTTAGGGTCATAAACAACAGTAATAAACCTATAAGTCCAAAGTAAGCTAAGAAAAACTAATTCCACATGGCCGTGAGGGCCGGGACAAGCCAAAATGCAAAAACCAGAGAGAGGGCCCAACCCTAATTCTTTGTCTTCTTCCATTCACCGGTGAGCATCATCGTCTCCCAATCTTCCGTGAGGAACTGGAAGAGCTCCTTACGGTCTTCAGCATCCATAGTTTCCTTAGGATTGTTAGCCTGCAACATGCACAACGTGGTAGCTGAGTTGTGCATCACCTTCAGCGCGAAACGACACACATTATAAAGTTTTTCATCCACCTCCACAAGCTTCCCATCCACCAACGCAGTCTTTTCATCCACATCAGCCAGTCTTTTCTTCAGCAAGTTAGCTTCCTTCGAAGTCAGATCCTTATTGATTTTGTCACCTTCCAACAAGGCCTTGCCTTTATTAACCTTCACACGAACCTTCTTGTCTGCAACCCGAGCATGGGTGGGATCCCCAAGGTCCGACTTAATGCTAGTCGAGATGTGGGTGGATTGTTAACATCATAGACTCCTCTTTATTACTAATATTATTTATAAGCGAGTGCTCATTATATATAGTTTCCCTTACCCTATAATTTCTCTCAAGTAGATAAGTGAAGCTCTTAGAATATCCCAAGTTTTAATAAAATTTCTACTATCTTCTATATGTCAACATTCCCTCCTAAAAATAAAGGGTCGTCGTGGTATAAAAAAACCTCTTTCTTTTTAGTCTCATTTATGACTTATATTGCTTTGTTCCGCTATGGGATCAAGGTTTCGTACTACTTGGTGGGTTTCGGTAGTTATTTTTCTTCCTTTTATCTAGTACTAATTCTTTCAAAAGGTAATTATTAGACATATTTCCTTTGAAGCACTTCCTCTCTAAAATTATTTTATTCAAATATATCCCCTTGGGTATCATCACCTTTTGGTTTATGATAAAAAAAAATGTCCTTCAAATACTGGCTCATTCCAAGATGAAGCCAATTGATTGGCCTCCATTTTAAAAGACCCACAATCAAGGATATTTATGTTTTCTATATCAATCTCCCTATTATTATCATCTTGTTTGTCAAAATATTTTTTATTTTCTTGATGGCAAGGTTTATTAACCATTTTTCATCTTTCTTGAAGGTTTTATCATTTTTTTCTTTCTAAAAATTTAAGATAGTCTTTCTTGAGATGATTATTTTTTAACACAAGAAACAAACATTTCAACTACCTAAAATCTCAATTTCACATGTAACAATACTATCCCCAAATTATACAATCAAAATATTAGGAACATTAATATCAAGAATTACATAAATTAAGACCAAATAATTTAAATGAAGCAACATTAGTCTAATTTCTTCAATTTGAAGGACATTACCCTGATGACATATTTTGCCATTAGTATACAAGAGAAAACAGTTTTTGAAATCGTAGGTAACACCAACACCGAAAGACAGGTTTAGTGCAACCCGACAGATAACTTCACAAGGGAACCCAACAACAAAGATTATAGTGTAACTCGACAAACCAGGTTACAATGTAAACCGACGACATAGTTTACAAGTGCAACCCGAAAATGTTGAAGTGGACCCCGATAGTGTAAACCGACAGAGTAACCCGATAGACAAACCCGACAAAGCAGACAACAGAGAAACCCGACAGACAGTTCATAGAGGAACTCGACAGGTAGACTACAAAGCAACCCGAGCACCAATCTACCGAGAGACAGTTATAATCCTGAGAAATGTGGATCTGACTTCCACGTCAGATAAAACACTTGTGTTTTATATTTAGCTTTTTGATTTACTTTAAATTCATTTCTTGAGGGACAAGCAATGTAATTGTAATTGTTTTAATCAGTCAAATTGAGTAGAAACATGCAAAATAGGAGATCAAGGTCAAGTTGTAAACCTTTGATCATAGAGTTAACATTGTTATGCATGAAACTCATTTAGGTAGAACTCATTGTATAAATAGATGTGTAATCACTCAAAACAAAGTGATGTGATGATGATTGTAGCCAAGGAGCACATCTATGGATCAGAGTGAGTTTTATGCAGAAGAACAACAAAAGATGAAAACGGTTATCAAGAACCAGATTCAAGGCTACCAAGCGGAGCAGAGGTATTGATCAATCACTATAGGTGATAATTAAACATGTGAACTTTATTGGATTTGTAATTAGAAATTCTAGATTGCATATACTCAGGTCAATCAATATTTTTGACTGCATTCTAACAAGTGTAGCAAATAGAAGAAATCCTTTGAGAAGGTGGATTTAACAATCCTTTTGTAAACCTCTTAACTGAGTGCACACTAAACAGTGTTGCTAAAGCTCTTAACAAAGTAGACCTTAACGAGTCTCTACATGTTACTGCTAACAGGGTAAGATCATCAGAAGTGATCAAACTTGTAAGCCTTAATCGACCCCTTCCATTCTGCAAATAGTGAAGTTTTGTGGGTTTCATCCCCACCACAGTTTTTACCTTCTAACAGGGGTTTTCTGCGTTACCAAATCTTGTGTCATGCGTCAATACATTTCATGAATGTTTACATGTTAATTGAGTTTATGAATTGATATTACATGCATAAAGATAGAATAACACATATGGTTGGTAATACAAGCAATTGATTACATAAAGGATAAAGGTTAATTGACTAAAAGTTTTAAGGGTACTGATTCACTCCCCCCCTCTCAGTACACACCATTCTAATTCATGTAAGTTTGGATCACTCCTAATGTGCATATTTTTCTACTTTCAAGACTTCTTTCCATCTATCGGTAATGTCAACTGGGATATTACTTGACCAATGACAATTCAAATCAGTGAATTCATTAAGTCACTAGGTGACAACTTTACATCAGTCATGGATGAATACTTCACTGGATTTAAGGACAAAATGAAGAAAAGGATGAGGATACCAGACCAACTGGTAGAAAAGTATAAAACTAAAATTTGTTTTATGGTGGACACCGATAACACCTTGATCAAACCATTTGTACCGAGGACAACATGGTTATCCCCACTTGACTATGAGATTAACATAGATCAAGCCACCAATGCTATTGAAGCATTGTTAAATGAACCATTGGAAAAATCACAACCAAGGTTTGGAACCTATCAGGAAGCCAAGGAAAGAATAAAAGTAGGCTTAGTTGTGAAGAAGATCGACCGAAAGAAGACCAAAATGGTCAAAACACTTGAGAAGAAGTTATTGCTCAATGAAGAAGAAACAAAACCACAAGAAGAAACTGAGGGACAGTCACCTGTCGGTGAAGGTCAACAAGTGAGTGACTCCGAATCTACAGAGTCCAATGCACCACCACCACCTGCAAAGAAACCAAGGACTATTGCTGCATCATGGATAAGGAGTCAAACTGCTAAAGTAGACTCACCACCGGTCAAGAAAGGATAAGTGAGGACTTACGAAAGGAAGCCTCAAACCAGAAAAACATCAGAACCAAAGAGGAAAAAAACACTCGATATACGTGAAAATGACACAAGTCCCAAGAGAGCATTAGAACTTACCAACAAGCCTCACAGTGAAGAAAAAGATTCTATACCGAGCCCAGAGCACATTCTGATAAATGATGATGAGGATGTCACTCAAACTGAATTAAATATAGAAGAAAGCAAGGCAATGGATGACATTCCTCGTATTCTAAAATAATTAGGGGATACTAAAGATGATACAATCACAGATACAAATATCATAGATATCACCGGAGATGATCCTGCAGATGAGGTAAAGGCAGATGAAGATGTTACTATTACCTCCGACCAATCCAAGGAATAGGACACAACAAATGATGCTGCACAGGTACATATACCAGGGAAAATGCCACTATTGATACAAGGTATCAGTATCATCTCGAAAAAGGAGAAATCACCCGAGCCTGATGCAAGCACACTCGAAGATAAAGTAGAAGAGGAACCGAAAAATACATCCGATGAACATAATATAGATGGAGAGCAAAATATAACAGATGGAGAACCGAAAGAAATAGATGGAGAGAAAAAAGATAAAGGTGAAGAAGAGAAGCAAGGTGATGCCACTCCTAAGGATACTGAAGGAGATATTGCAGATAAATCTAAGGTTGATGTGGAGACGTCCACTCCCAATCAAAAAGTAGGCACCGAGCAACAAGATAAAGGTACACATACTCCAAAGCCTTCACCAAGCACATCAGACCAAGCTAAGGAAATTGCTATGGTACTGCATACAGGTCCCTCCACAACTCTATCCAAGAAGAAGAAGAAAACTAATAAGAATGCAGTTACATTGGATGAGATTATTGAGATACCAGCCTGTGATTCGAGGACATTGGATCCAGAGGCACTTACAAAGTATGTTGAACTTTGTAAAAGACACTAGTAAATTTTACCTTAAATTTCGACGAGAATTAGTCAAATTTTCTACAACAATTGGTCGAATAGGTGACTAAAACTGTCGTTGATCTTTTGTCGTCAAATTTTCCACATGGTAAATAATAGTTGAAATTTCCACCCCATAATTGGTCAAATTATCGACTGAAACAATCCCTTGGAACTGGAAGAATAACACATCGATCAATTGGTGTAAACATCGAAATTGAGACTATTTTGTCATCGAAAAATCCACCTAAATTCATCGAATAGACCGTCGAATGTATAGCATCCTGGTCAAATTTAGTCCATTTTATTGTCGAATTAATGTTATTTAAAGGTCAAAAAATTGACCAATACTAATTTTTGGTTAAAAAAAAATGACGGTGATTGAACAAAGCATTTTCATTGTACTGTATATTCACAGCCTCAAGAAAAATCAAACTCACTAAGAAAGCTTCGTTTACCTACAGATTTGTGTGCTTGTCTGAGTTTGATACGCAGATCTGCGTATCAAACTCAAACAAGCACACAAATCTGTAAGTAAATGTTGATTGAATATTTTATTTTTAATAGCAGTTTAAAAGGCTATTTAAATCTTTTGACGGTTTGATAAGAACAAAATTGGTATTCATCACAATGGCGCGTCTCATCATCACAACTAATCCACCTTAAACAATTGAATATGTTTTCTTGTATTAAATATTCATTAATCAAAATTCGAATAGAAAATGTATACCTTGAGTACTACAATTCACATTAGAATCGATCGATGCCTCCATCGTGCTCAGCCGGTGCAGTATCAATATCGACAGGTTGCATTCCAATGTAAATAAAATAGATGTAGATTTAGATGACGATATCGCAGAAATCCCTAATTCATAGTCTATCATTTGCTCTATGAAACACTAAATTAGGGATTTCTGCGATATCCTCATCTGTATCTATAGCTATTGCCTCTGTTGTTGCAGGTGCTTTTCCCCTATTTGATATTTATTTTCAGGTGTCCACACTCGTTCTGTTGGTTGTTGCCAGCTTCTCTTTGTTTCGACAATAGTTTAACATTCTCTGCGAAACATAATTGTAGGCATCATGGTTCATTTTTTTTGGAGACAATGTAATTGAGTGGTATACCCAGACGATGGAGAGCAACTTCTGCACCTCCGAATCCAAGTTGTTATCCATCCCGCAGTGTCAACTTGGAATCAGAGGTGCAGAAATTGCTCTCCGTCTAGGTATACAACTCAATTATGTTGTCTCCAAAAAAATGTGACCATGATGCCTACAATTATGTTTCGAGAATAGTTTAATTAACATTCTCTACTTAACAAGGCCAACCACGTGAAGGTGGAAGCTCAT
>MU226802.1:2097647-2114550 GCA_018584345.1 Thuja plicata
ATCTAATAATACAGGTTAGAATTAACATTCCATGGTTAGAATGGTTCTCATTATTAGATAGACCACTGGCGTAACAACAGTTAGAATGGTTCTCATTATTAGGTTAGAATGGTTCTCATTATTCTAAATTCCTACTGCAACAACAGTTTCAATAGAAAATGAGACTCATTCGAAAATGGCATAAATTGAACAAAGAAATGTTGCAATTCCTTTAATGCATCAGAATAACCGAATTGAGACTTCAAGATGAATGAATTTTACAGAAAATAGAGTATTTCTATTGCTTGCAGTTTTATCCATTTTCACCCTTATTGGAAATCGATTCTTATTGGAAATCGATTCGACATACCTTAACCCTTTGGTTCAACTCTTCACCCTGTTAGCTTCTACCGGCTCCTTCGCACGCGCGCGCTGAAATGAAATGCTGAAATGAAGTTTCAAACTTTTTTTTTTTACTTTATGTTACCATGTTAGTCGAAATTTTGACCAACACGGTGTTAGTCGAAATTGCGACCAACACGGGGCATGTAATAAAAAAAAACAAAAGTTTTCCTTCTATAATGTGACCAACCAAAATATTTCTATTTGATGGTCGAATTGTTTAGTCAAAATTTAAGGTCAAATGTACTAGTGAGAAAAGCTATCCAAGATAAGCTTAAGGAGACAAAGGACACTCAGGTACTAGAGACAACAAAGGAGATACTTTAGCAGATTGTACTTGATACATACATTGATCAAAATGCTTCTATCATTGATCAATTAGTCGTTCTTACCGAAGCCATCACATCACAGAATGTGGATGCAGAGAAGGCCATAGAAGAACGTGCAGAACAAAAGTACCAGTACAAATTGACAGAGAAAATCAACCAAGAAGTGGTTGAAAACAAGGTAAACTTGTATGAACTAGTAAATGAATTAGAACCAATCATTTCAGAAGCTATAGCCTTAGTTCAGTAGTTATGCACAATAGAGAAATTCTATAAGGAGCATAGTGAAAAGATTGCAAAGATAGATGTAGATCTTACAACTAGTGCACAAGGTCTCTCAACCACTGACAATGCAATCAAGTTGCATTATGCAAAGGTAATGGAAGCAAAGAAGTTGAGACTTGAGATTCAAGAGGCAGAATCAAAGTTCAGAGATGAGGTAACCGAGCTACAGGCTCTACTGCTACCCAATCTCACACTACTGCAACAACATATGACTACGACCAGACAATTGATAGCCACCCCAGAGATGTTTGTCACCGACATCATCTATGACATGCACATAAGAATTGCATTGGAGCATATGGCTCTGGAACACCTTCAGGAGAAATGGGAGAAAATGATGGAAGACATGAAGAAATCCCATTCCCACATTTTTGACAAGTTGTAAGTAATTACACATTTTCCCTTACTATCAAAAAAGGGGGAAAATGATATGATACAGGGGAAAATGATATGATAAAAGGAGAAGATAAGATAATGTGAAAAAGGGTAAATAGTATAAAGTCAAAGTGTATATACATATACTATACCGAAACATACACATAGGGGGAGTCATAATGACAAGGTGAACATATGGTGTACATACTAAACATTTTAGTTTTTACACATATTAGTTTTTGATACTAATGTCAAAGGGGGAGATTGATGACATATTTTGCCATTAGTATACAAGGGAAAACACTTTTTGAAACCGTCGGTAACACCAACACCGAAAGACAAGTTTAGTGCAACCCGACAGATAACTTCAAAAGGGAACCCGACAACAAAGACTATAGTGTAACCCGACAGAGCAGATTACAATGTAAACTGACGACACAGTTTACAAGTGCAACCCAAAATTTTTGAAGCGAAACCCGACAGTGTAAATCGGCAAAGTAACCCGACAGAGCAGACAACAGAGAAACCCGACAGACAGTTCACAGAGGAACCCGATAGGCAGACTACAGAGCAACCCGAGCACTAGTCTACCGAGAGACAGTTATAATCCTGAGAAATGTGGATCTGACTTCCACGTTAGATAAAACACTTTTGTTTTATATTTAGCTTTTTTATTTTCTTTAAATCTATTTCTTGAGGGACAAGCAATGTAATTGTAATTGTTTTAATCAGTCTAACTAATTAGAAACATGCAAACTAGGAGATCAAGGTCAAGTTGTAAACCTTTGATCATAGAGTTAATATTGTTATGCGTGAAACTCATTTAGGTTAATCTCATTGTATGAATAGATGTGTAATCAATCAGAACAAAGTGATGTGATGATGATATTAGCCGAGGAGCACATCTATGGATCAAAGTGAGATTTTTATGCAGAAGAACAACAAAAGATGAAAATGGTTATCAAGAACCAGACTCAAGGCTACCGAGCAGAAGAAAGGTATTGATCAATCACTATAAGTGATAATTATGCATGTGAACTTTATTGGATCTGCAATCAACAATTCTAGATTGCATATACTCAGGTCAATGAATATTTTTGACTACATTCTAACAAGTGCAACAAATAGAAGAAATCTTTTGAGAAGGTGGATTTAACAATCCTTTTGTAAACCTCTTAACCAAGTGCACAATAAACAGTGTTGCTAAAGCTCTTAACATAGTAGACCTTAACGAGTCTCTACATGTTACTCCTAACAGGGTAAGATCATCAGAAGTGATCAAACTTGCAAGCCTTAACCGGCCTTCTGCAGATAGTGAAGTTTTGTGGGTTTCATCCTCGTCGCAGTTTTTACCTTCTAATAAGGGTTTTCTGCGTTACCAAATCTTGTGTCATGTGTCAATACGTTTCATGAATGTTTCTATGAATGTTTACATGCTAATTGAGTTTATGAATTGATATTACATGCATAAAGATAGAATAGCACATATGGTTGGTAATACAAGCAATTGATTACATAAAGGATAAAGGTTAACTGACTAAAAGTTTTAAGGGTACTGATTCACCCCTCCCCTCTCAGTACACACCATTCCATTATTTCCAACATACCCATGGGATTTAAATTTATGGAATAAATTTCTCTGATTATGGGGCAACATTTTTTACTTCCAACCATCTTGATGTGGAGTTGGCTACCACCTCATACAATTTGGAAAATTGCATATTAAGGAATGACCCTAAAGCCAAATTGTCTAGAATTTTAAAACTCTTTTCTAACAACTCTTTCTTGCATGCCATGGAATTTTAATAAAATTATAAAAAAAGCTTTGTAACATTCTACAAAAATGGACATAAATCCCCATTGTTTCCTCTCTACCAAGCTAGCCACCAAAATAATTTATAGGAGGGAAGCAGTTATTATACTAGCAAACAAAAAACACAACAATATTCTTAAGCATATTTTTTCCATTCCTTATTGCTCGACGAACAAATTTCTATGCTAGGAGAAATGGAGAGGATTCTAGAAAACAAAAGATCATTACCACTTTTTTGTCCTCCAAAATATTTGTCTTTGAGGTCACCATTTACTCCCAATCTACATCAATCAAATTTCAAACTCTCTCCATATTCTATAACTGGGACTATAAATTTCACGTCCTTTGAGACCTCCTTGTAGGGTTTCCTAAAAATATCTTTATAGGAAGGCTTATTTGTGTTTCATTATTTTGCAAACTTACTTTTTAATTCTTTTTGTTCTACAAAGAGGCCAAATCATCTACTTCAACACCTCCTTCAATGACTTCCTGGCTGTCCTAACTCATAAAATACCTTTGTTTTTAATACAAGTAAAATAAATGCACTAAAAGTTCTAAATAAAATAAAAATCCCCATCATTGGTCTCTTGTCTCTCACAAAGACCCATTAGGCTTCAGATCTTATGGACTTCCAAAACTATAAAAAAAAACCTAATGGGAATCCCAACACTTTATTGACGAATCAATACAAATTCAAAAAAATTAAAGCAACCAAAAACAATACAAACACCAAATGCAAGGGTAACCTAACCCACCCAAACCAACACGGACTAACCTTAACAAAATATAGAAAAAGAGAACAAAGGAGCACCGACTGGACTAATTTTGACAAATAGTACTAATCAAAGACCCCTATGGGAACAACTTCAAAGAGTGGCAATGGGCACTGACCATTCGTCGTCCTCCCTCCTCAAAGCTCCTATCTCACCCATTTTTTACCATTTAGGTCTAATGTGGGGAAACCTTGCCAAACTAGAGGAGGGGGTGTTAAAATTGGAAGAAGTTCAGATCCTCTTTGAACATTTTCAAATGGGAAGGGATGGGAGATTGCAAGAAAGGAAGGGAGATTTGGTTAAGACATTGGCCAAACAAGAATTTCTAGTAGTACACAAAAATCCTACAAAACCACAAGGATGGTACAAAAAGACCAAAATACTCGTAGACTTGGAACTTGTTTAGATTTTTAAAACTCCTAACATTTGATAAGGACACAAAGGATGAAAAACAACACCACTAGAAAAATATGACAAAGTTTGAAACATTAAAATGCATCTCCAATTAGTTATAAGTAAAGGTGCAAATGATGCCTAAATCATAAGGAGGCTAAGAATCAAGAAAAAATAGTATACCTATAAAATTTGGTCTCACCATGGTTTATTCAACATAAAGAGAAGTTAAGTGAAGCCATCTTGAAGATAAAGTGATGTTAATTTGATGTGAACTGCTCATTATTACTAAACCCACCAATGCAAATAAAACTAATTATCTAAGTAAACACAATATAAAGAGGTGCAATAATTAATCACACCAACGCCACCTTAAGTACAAATGGGGTAAAAGAAATAGATTTGGATAAGACAAGTCATGTTACATAACCATGTACAATTTATTTATTTTTAAAAACAAGATACAATTAGAAAGAGTGCCCCACAAAGAAATGGATGTATAGAGATGGAATAGATAGCCCCTAGAAGAGACAATGTTTCACACCCCCTAAAGAGCTCAAAGATGGACATATGTGTTCTCTATGAATGGTTTGGTCAAGATATGAACAACATGCTCCAAGGTGGGTGTTTTTGCCTTAATCAAAAACGTACTCCAAGGTGGGATATTACTAAAGATATATGATTTTCTCTTGGATAGATCTCTAATGTAGTGTCTATGGATCTTGAGATGCTTATCTCACTAATGGTGAGCCACATTCTTGAAAATCACAATAGCGTTGTAATTATAATAGTAGATGACTCATGGTAGGCAATAGGTGATGCCAAACGCAATAGGTGATGCCAAACTTTATTAAGATGTGGTGAAGACAAATGGCCTCTACATTGACATTCATAGGTCCCCTATATTCTATATCTATAGATAAAAGAATAGTAGCATGTTTCTTGTTGCTCGACCAAAAAATGGAACCAAATATCATATTCTTCCTTCATTGTTGCATTTCCTAAAATGGTTATCGACCGTAAGCTTGGGTTGTGTATGCATGAGGCACACGCTAATATTATGACCATGTTCTCCTAACATTTGATGGATCTCTAATTGATGTACCTACTTCCTATAAATGCTAATGGACCAAAAGTGGAAGTGTGGCTATAGAAAGAATATGCCTATGTGTTGGATAAACTAGAAAAGAGGGTGCAAACAAAGGATGTGATCCCTCTATCTTAGGATCAAAATCATTAACTAATAATAGACTCAAGTGGGGGACGAATGAGAAGTGTTAATAATAGGGGAATGACTTTCCTCCAACCTGGCACTTTGAGAATCAACACATAAGGAGTATTGGGATCCAAAAGTGAATACTCCTTGGTCATGTTAGGATAGCCCACAAATATAAAAGGATTGTTTTATTTTGTCGTGAACTTGTCTTTATCTTAAGGTATTTGGCCCTAAGCATGAGACCCAAAAACTCTTGGGGGCTTAACCAATAGTTTGTGACCACTTCCAGCCTCAAGAAGAGAGATGCTTTCAAATGTTTTGGGAAGTGTTGTTATGTATGTATTTAGCACAGTCTATTGCCCTAGACCAATATTGTGGTGCTAATACTCATGACTATAGCATGCAATTTATCACTTCTTCAAATAATATATTTGTCATTTCTACTATTTGGTTATGCTACAAGATATTTGAAATTGGTGTGATTCAATTCAATTCCCTTAATAGAACAAAGGTTCTCAAACTAACTATTGGCTTACTCATTTTCATTGTCAGTGTGAAGTATTTTGATGTCCTTACCCATCAATTTCTTAGCAAAGGTCTCGAAGTTTTGAAATTTTCAAAACACGTCATTCTTCTTACAAAGGAAATAAACCATTATGTAGTAAACTCAACTCACTTGTCTAAACTTGTATGAGTATTGTGGTAGGTGGAGAGTATGTTTGAACACAAGGAATGTACAAAAAACATAATTGAATTTTCCATCAACCATGTCAACTAATCCTACCCCTTAATATCCATTATAGTATCATTAGCCATATATAGTCAAAGAAGTGTGTGACTCAAGAGTAGAGAACTGATCATTGGATGGAGCCATGTGTTATGTACTACCTAAATCACATATTCATCTTAAGCATGAAGAAGAAGCAATAACTATGAGAGCTTCTCCATTCCCTTTCCCTTTCCCTTTCCCAATTTTGAATAGAGATACACTAGAGGACTTGAGAACATTGAGCATATTCTTCTTTAGAAGTTTTGTGAGTAAGCCAATTTGTTTCCTCATGTACACAACCACCCCATCACCAATATAACAAAAAACTAGAAAAAGAGAACAAAGGAGCACCAATTGAACAAAGGTCGATGAACATTACTAATCCAAGAATCATATGAGAACAAGAGCTCCAAAGAGTAGCAATGGAGAATGATCAATCATCATCCTCCCTTCTCAAAGCTCTTATCTCACCCCATTTTCCACTATTTAGGTCTAATGTGGGGAAACCTTGTCATTCTAGATGAGGGAAGTGGTTGAATTGGAGGAAGAAGTTTAAATCCTCTTTGAAGCTTTTCAAATAGGGAGGGATGAGAGATTGCAAGAAAGGAAGGGAGATTTGGATAGGACATTGGACAAGAAAGAATTTCTACTAGTCCACAAAAATATTGCAATACCACAAGAATGGTAGACAAGGACCAAAATACTCTTGGACTTCGGAACTTTCTTAGATTTTTAAAACTCCCAACATTTGATACGAACATGGAGGATAAAAAGGAACACCACTTAGAAATTTTTTACAAAGGTTGACACATTAAAAGATAATTTTGATTAGCTATAAGTAATTAGTACAATGATGCCTAAAGCACAAGGGAGCTAAGATTCAAGAAAAATATTATGCTTATCAAATTGAGTCCCACCATGGTGGATTCAACATAAAGAGAAGATAACTCATCTTGATGATCAAGTGATCTCAATTTGATGTGAACTACTCATTATTGCTAAACCCACCAATGTAAATAAAACTAATTATCTAAGCATAATATACAAAGGCACAATAATTAATTACACCAACTAGCCCCCACTTAAGTACAAGTGGGGTAAAAGAAAATGGGCATTGATAAGACAAGTCATGTTACATAACCATGTACAATCTAAAAAAACACCAAGATACAAGATAGAATAACACCCCCCTCACCCCCAAAGAAATGGGCATAGAGAGATGGACTAGACAGCCCCCGGAAGTGACAATGTTTTGCACACCCTAAAGAGCTCAAAGATGGACATATGTGTTCTCTATTAATGGTTTGGTAAAGATATGGACAACATGCTCCAAGGTGGGATAGTACTAAACATATAATCTTCTCTTGGATAAGATCTTTGATGTAGTACTTATGGATCTTGAGGTGCTTATATCACTAATGACAAAACAAATTCTTGGAAATCGCAATAACATTGTAATTATAATAGTAGATGATTCATGGAAGGAAATATGTGATGCCAAACTTTGTAAAGATGTGGTGAAGCCTAATGGCCTCTATAATGGCATTCATAGCTCCCCTAAATTCTATTTCCATAGAAATAACATAATAGCATGTTGCTTGTTACTCGACTAACAAATAAAACCAGATATTGCATTCTTCTTTTATAGTTGAATTTCCTAAAATGGTTATGGATCACAAGCTTGGGTTGTGTATTCTATACCTATTGCTTCCTAATATGGTTATAGATCATAAGCTTGGGTTGTGTATACATGAGGCCTACCCTAACATTGGACCATATTCTCCTAACATTTGTTGGATCTTTAATTGATGTACCTACTTCCTATAAATTTAATGGGCCAAAAGTGGAATAGTGGCTATAGTGATAGTACACCTATGTGTTGGACAAACTAGACTAGAGGGTGTGAACAAAGGATGTGATCCCTATATCTTAGAATCAAAATCATTAACTAGTAAAAGCCTCATGTGGAGGATGAATGAAAAAAGTGTTAATACTAGGACAATGAATTTCCCCAAACCTGGCACATTGATCAATCAACTTATAATGAGTATTGGGATCTAAAAGTGGATACTCCTTGACCTTGTTGGGATAGCCTATAGACATACAAGGTTTTCTTTATTTTGTCAATGCCTTATCTCTCTTAAGGTATTTGGGCCCAAGCATGAGAATCAAAAACTTTTAGGTGCTTAACCAATAGTTTGTGACCACTTGAAGCCTCAAGCAAAATGATGCTTTCAAATGTTTTGTGGAGTGCAATTATGTATGTAGCTCGTACAATCTATTGTCTTGGACCAATATTGTCGTGCTAATGATCATGACTATTAGAATTTCTAATTGATTTGGATAGGACATTGGACAAGCAAGAATTTCTAGTAGTCCACCGAATCAAGAACTTTTACTTTAAAGAACTTCTAGTAGTCCACAAATATCCTACAATATTATTGTGGTGTTGATGACCGTGACTATAACATGCAATTTATCACTTCTTTAAAGGTGATAGTGCGATTCAAATAAATCCCTTTGGCATTACAAAGGTCCTCAAGCTAACTATTGGCATACTCCTTTTCATTGTCAATGTGAAGTAGTTCAATGTCATTACCCATCTATTTCTTAACAAAGACCTTGAAGTGTAATTTTTGAAACACTTCATTCTTCTTGCAAAGATTTATAGCCGTTTGTTTGTTGGAATTGACTTGGAATTGGAAAACAAGAATTGGTTTCCCTTCTCAAAATTGAATTCTCAATTCCAATTCCATGCTTCAAGTCTAATTCCATGTTCTGAGATGGAATTGCAGAATGCTCATCTTGGACCAAAATTAGAATTAGCATATACCAATTCACCAATTCCAGATCAATTCCAGCAAACAAACATTGAGTATTCTAGTATATGGAGAACATGTTTGAAGAAAAGGAACGAAAGAGGACAACTACAACCATTGACAAGCTAGAGGAGATGCAAAATATATTTATATTGTTGAAGGATATTCTAGTGGGATGTGAGCAAAGGAAAGCAACAAACCAAGTAGCTTAGGATAGAATACACCTTTGAATTGTGTGGCATAATGTTTGTTTATCTCATCAATATAAGCAACTCATTTTAAAGGCGTAAGGTAAACAAAAGCTTCAACTAGTACACTATGGACCATACAAGATTTGTGCAAATGTAGTTGAAGTTGCCAATGTGTTCATAACCCAAATAAAGGGAAGTTTCATGTTTTCTCCTTCGAGGAAGTTTGGGCTAGGTTTGCCCAAAAATAAAAATTCTTGTAATGGATGAAGAAGGTAAGCTTGCATTGGAACTAGAGTACATAATTTGGAAGGTAATGATGCTTCAAAATCTTATTTTTTGAATATATAAGGTGGAGTGGACATATCTTCTTGCATCAAATAGGACAAGGATTTCCTACACAAGCATCAAGGGTTGTCATTTCTTGGCAAATAAG
Organism: Thuja plicata; assembly: GCA_018584345.1. Taxonomy (NCBI): domain Eukaryota; kingdom Viridiplantae; phylum Streptophyta; class Pinopsida; order Cupressales; family Cupressaceae; genus Thuja; species Thuja plicata. The sequence goes on from MU226802.1 coordinate 2,107,422, forward strand.
CTAAAAACCATTCCAATGATTAAGTAGTCAAAGTGCCCTTGTTCATTTATGGTATATTTTTAGTTTTATTGTAATGTGTCTTGATTAGGATTATGCCTTTTGACACTAAATATTGGCTCAATTCTGAAGAAATATTCACAAAAAATGTAAGGCCATTGCTTAAATTTTTTAGAAAGGGCAATGCACTCCCTACCATTTGACCAACCCAAACCTCCTCTAGCTTAGGGCTACTTGAAAAGACTTTCTTCACTTTTAGAGGCAAAAGTCTTTTAAGGGAACAATATATTGTATACTTGGTCATCGAGATGACCAATTTTGCACTTTATCCCATCAACACGTACCCAATGTTTCTAACCTATTTCACAAAATGATGGCATCCCAAGTGTGGCAAGACAAGGATAAAATGTCTCTCTACCATCCCCTATATCGAAATCCCCTCAAGGGTGCATCCCTAAGGCACTCTTGTAGAGGCAAGGATGTCTCTAGGTGCATTCCCTCACAAGATGTCAAGAGGCATCCTACCATTTTCAATATAATTGGGGTTGTCAAAAATGCTGTAAACACCTTGGTGATGACATGATGTCCCTTGTAAACTATTAAAAATAAGTCATTTAACATTAAATTTTTGAAGAAAAAAAAAGTCTTTTGGTCCAACGTATCTTACAACAACACAACAATATTCTCAAAATGCAACAAAGGCAGATTATGTTAATAAATGCCCCAAGTACCTATCAGATTGATGCATGAAGTGCCCATAAACTACTTTTGAATTAGGTCAATGATCATATATCTTGATGTATTGATGTTCCAAAAGATTAAGACACGTTTGCATTGTTTTAGACTAACAATTAAGGTTTTTAAGTTCTTGATAAATTTAAATAGGTATGACTTTTGAGATTCATTTGGAATTGATGATTTCAGAGAAGGGTAGACCAAGCGAGATGAAGGGTCATTTTGGAATTTCAAGCTTCAGGGCAAGTTATGGATGTAAGGTAATAATTAGAGTTTAGTTAGGTTGGACAGAAAATCCATTAGAAAATGCACTTGGTAGATATCAACATGAATTTTCAATTTTACAGTGATGCTAAGTTGTGGGCATAAGATTTGGTTGAATGTCAATTAGGATGTGGTTCAATATCAACCACTGTAACTTGAGGGAAAATGATATATTACAAGCTGTCTACAGAGAAGAATGTGTCTTAGATTACTGCACTATTGTCTGGGCTTCGATGGATTACATGGGATGAATAATGGTAAAGAATGCAAATGGATGCTTGCACTTGAGCCTAACTTGTCAATGTTTGTCATCTGTCCTGCATCCGTTTACTTCTAGTTATTAATGTTTTGTGGTTTGTATGAAGGAATTATCATATGTACAAATTATTGGCATGTGTTGTGTCATCAGATGACTATCAATGTGGGACAATGTATTTGTCAATATTGGCATGCCAGAACGAATCATTGACTATGAGAAGAGCAATCAGACATTATTAAATTACTTTAAGGCTGAAACATAAAATAAGCGAACAAATGTAACTGGACTTCAAAATCTCAAATGGTACTACAGTGTACACCCTTACCGTGTCTTTATAAATTTTTTTTTTAACACAACTGTTAATTAAGCTGTTTAAAAAACATGTTACTACAGGGATTCCTTGTCTGTTAGGAATAAGACAGCAATTTCATGATTGTTATACTGCAAAATAGTGTAACAGATTGTAAGTAATATGAAACAGATATTCTCTGCCCTGAATATGCCAACAATAAAATATCTGCAAAGAGATTTCTGAAGGACTTTGAGATCTCAAGTGTACATCCTTGGACTGTTTATACATAAGTAATTAAAATACACAAAAGCATCACTTCGGTTGCTTGAAAAGAACTCATCCTGGAGAAGTATTACTAATTTCAATTTTTTATTTTATACTGAACTGTTGAATAATGCACACATACCTCATAAAAGCAGCCAGAGAAATAAACAACTGTAAATAAACAGATTAGATTTTCTATCTCTAGAAACGAGGTGTTACCAAAAACATTTCCAAACATTTCCACAAAGAGCACATAAATTTGTCTTTCTTTATGCTTCTGACAATAACCCAGTTATTTCTAGAGGTGGGGCATGACTTCCAGGCCTGGAAGCCCACCCTTTCCGCTGCCTATAGTTTTCAATAGCCTGTAATCGAAGCCTCTCTTGTGAGACATCTTGGCGTATTTTGATTTCCTGTTTAAATTGACAAACCACCACAAGGAAACAAGCAAGTAATCAATTTGGTTGAAAACAATTGGAAGAAAACAAGCTCGTAAATGAAACTGAAAATTAAATCTTGTCCAAAGATGTGGCAAAGTTATTAACAAAATCTCAGGTTCAACATTCAGGCAAACAAGTAACAAATAAAACAAGATAGAAAACTAGTCAAATTGTATAATAATTAAATAGGATTTGATGTAACAGGAGTGTAATAATAAGAAGTAACAAAACCGATTCTTATGCCTGATACAAACTGTTCGCTCAAACATTCTATCTTGAAAAAGAGCAGAGAAAGTGCATTCTCTGGCTTTGCATGAACAATGGGTCAGAGATAAAAATGGATTTCATACATCACATATTAATCAGGTAGAATGGACCTTCTTATAAACGCTTTTGATGTTAAAAGGAAGACATACATTACATTAATGACCACAAGAAATGAATGTATGTTGATGAGACTTGTAAATACATCCAGTTACAAGAGAATTTGAAATAACTGGTGATAATGTAGCTCAAAAATCATAGTTAATCTACATCTGAGATGAATTAGAGCACATACTCCTTCATCCACTCAGTAAAATGCAATGGACTACACTCAAAAAAGGCAGATGACTTAGTGTATGTGCATTTAAACTTGTGGCTCCTTACACAGTGGCTACAAACAAGGGAACATAAGGAAGTGGGATATTGATTGAGAGCATATTGACTTGGATGCTTCCATTGCCCACTTTGTTACACTTGATGTTGATGATGACTATGAGCCAACTAGTGAGCATGAAGTGCTAGTACTAGTGCCAATGGTACTATTTGTTGTTCTTCTAATTTACCATTACCTACATCATCTAATATGGATGGCGATGATAATATTTTTTAAGACACATGATCTTTTATCAATGATAGCTGACTGTTGACATTATTATTTTTAACTTCAAAATATATCATGACATTCAAGTTTGACTAATATAATAATATTTGACATTTTTATTTTATTTTTACAGTTTATTAATAATTTAAAGTGTCATTGATTGATAAAATGGCTCGCAAAAATAAAGAAGCTCGAAAAGCAGAGCAGGCAACATGGATTAATTACAAAAGGCAGTTATTAGACATAAGCAGGCAGAAAGTCTATTTTGCTAAGACAAAGTATGCCTTATCATTAAAAAACTCCTTTGCTGCCCTAGTGGAGGAAAACCCTAGAAAGGTAGAGCATGGTGAAATCCTACCTTTTGCTAGCAATTCGGAAGAACCAACTCGGTTCTTAATAGTTGCAATGAAGAAAAGGTACGGGGGTGGGAGATCCTTCGCTGCCGTAAAACATTTCACAAACCATGGAGGAGCCAAGACATGGGCAAAACTCCGATGTTTGCCACTAAAGCGAACAGGGTACCCCTCGGCTCCGGCAATGGCAGAAAATGATATCATAATATTCAGGAACATCCCAATAATGTGTAGGATAGAAGAAGGGAAATCCCTGCTTCTAACTCTAACCCTAGCACAGATATGGACATTCTTATAACCAGTAATATCTATTCAAACGGCCTATGGGAACACTACAAAAACAATGGCCTCTTCGCCTTTTGGGGCGGGAGCTACATTACAAGGTTTAATTTTTCAAGCTGGATCGAAAACAAATTCGATTGCCAGGTAAGTATGACTAACCTGGATGGTAAATTTGTGTACATTTAATGCAAAGATTTAGATTATTATCTGGAGCACCCATATATTGCAGAGGTCTTTTAATTAATTTCTTTGACTGGTGCCCTAGTTTTAATATTTCTAAATATGATACACTCTTTGTTCTTCGATGGGTTTCTTTCTCAAATTTCCCTGTTGAACTGTTGCATAGCAAAATTATCTTCCAGATTGGGGACCTTTTAGGGGGTTATGAGGGTTTATCTGAGAATTTTCTTTCTTCAAGCAATTTGAAAATTTTGGTTAAAGTACCGATTTCCAAAAAACTCAAACCTCTACAAATTATTTCAAACAATTCAATCTATAATCTAAACCCGATTTATGGTGATGAAGTAAACACTAACATCATTTTTAAAAACCCTAAATTGGATGAGAAATTTTACAAAGTTTCCGGTCATAAATGTGAATGCTCGAACTTGTACTTTCCAAAATCATACCTAAATATTAACTTTTTAGAAAATGGGGGATTCGTTCTCAAAAAACTCATTAACCCTAGCAATAACTAAAGTATGGCTAACCCCAAGCCAAACTCAAAAACTTTTACCGAGAAGCTTCTTATTGATCTTAATTCCAAACCATCTGTAACCCCACACACTCCCCTCTGCCAATCTGATAATTTAAATCCGGTTTGTAACAACGATCTGTTATCCGATTTGGTAGTTTCTATCCCCTTGAACAATACAGCCATAATACCCCAACCGCTAACCACGGTCCCCTCTCCTCTATCTCTAGAGAATATATCTTCCCCTGCCTCCCCCCTTGCTATCGATTGCCCTGTATCACCTCACATTCCTACCAACTCTTCGCCTATTCTCCATAGCTCCTCACAGGAAGAAGATTCCCAGCAAAAGGGTGTTGAATCTATAACCCTGGACAATAAGGAGCTAGCCCCTGTCAATAACCCAATATTAACTAATTTATTAGTACAGGAAAGGCTTGTCAAGATAATGGAAACTACAATGAAAAATCTCAGTGATCTCCTGGGAGATATCATAACGATGCATAATGATATTAGTCAGGAATTACTAACCTGGCATTATCTTAAAGAACAATTGGATTCCATCCAAAACTCCAAGGAAGTGGTAGTTGTTAACACTCTGAGAACCCTCAGTTATCTCAACCACAATCTCATGGTAATGAAATCCCTCCAAAACTAGAAGCACTTTATAATATGTTGGGAATGGATAATGATTTGACTGATTTTGATATTAACGACGAAACTCCTCAGAAGAACCTGGACTTAATTAACAAATTTCAGCAAGACCATGAAGATGATAATCCTGAAATGGTTAATATAGAAGAAAATAACACATTTGAGATCTATGATAGCAGTAAACTTGGCATTGCTCAAAACAAACCAGGCTTGGACTCCCCAAAACGTGGAAAAATTCACAAAAAAAAGGGGAAGAAAATCTATTTCTGAATTAAGGAAGAAGGATGGAGATGCGTAAAACCAAACTAAAATTTCAAATCTATTCAATGCAGGGAAGGGGAAGTTCCTTCCCACAGCGCCATGAAACTCATTACGTGGAATGTTAGGGGCTTAAACGCCCCTAACAAACAACGTCTCTTAAAACACTGTCTAAATACTTTTAAATCTGATATTATTCTTATTCAGGAAACCAAACTAAATAACAAGGAACTTTCAAAACTAAGCAAAAGATTAGGAATTTGGATGATTGAAGGGGTTACAACAGATACTGCATCGGGCGGTTTATCCATTCTATGGGATCCTAGAAGAATTAAATTCAAATTATCTATTAAAAATCCTCATTGGATGGGTGGGTGGGTTAAAAGCATAAACAGCAAGTTGTCTTTTTTTCTTATAAACGTTTATGGTCCAATTACTACCTCTGGAAAGGCAGCTCTTTGGGCTGAAATTAGTAATTTTATCTCCTCTAATAGCAACATCAATTATTTCATAGGAGGGGACTTTAATGCTATCAGAAATCTAAGTGAGAAAAAGGGAGGTATCCGAACCATAACTCAATCAATGAAGGACTTTAATCAGTGGATCTCTGATAACAATTTAATTGACTTTAAAATAACCAACGATAACATAACATGGACCAATAAAAGGGATGGACCAGATTATATAGTAGAAAAGCTGGATAGATTCTTATTCTCTGGGAATCTCTCCAATTTTGATTACAAGTTATAGGTTTCTATTCTACCTACATCAGGTTCTGACCACTTCCCTGTGTATTTAGAAATGACTGAGGAAGATAAACCATCTAGATGTTACTTCAAATTTGAAAATATGAGGTACTTAGATAAAACCTTCATGGACTTCTTGAAATATGGTGGTTTAAAAAGACATTTGAAGGATCTAAGATGTACATTTTTGTATCAAAAATAAAATACCTTAAAACTAAAATTCTTGAAAGGAATAAGACTCATTTTAAAAATATCTTTGAGGAAAAAGAAAGTGTTGAAAATGAGATTAAGGAATTAAACGAGGAAGTCCTAAAAGATGGAATGAATAATGAAAGATATTTCAAGGAAAAAGATCTTTTATATAAACAAGAAACCCTATTACTTAAAGAGGAAGTTTTTTGGAAACAGAAATCAAGAGAAGACTAGCTTTCCGAAGGAGATAAAAACACCAAATTTTTTCATAATAGCACTAAAATGAGAAGAAATATTAATAAGATAACCAAAATTAAGGACTCCCAAGGCTACTTAATTGAAGACCCCAAGGAAATAGCTAATGAGGCGGTCTCCTTTTTTCAGAACACTTTATATAACTGGGAGTATTCTGATTTAGAATCCCAAAGTCGACTTCTAAACTGTATACCCAATATTATAACCGAGGAAGACAATCTGATGTTAAATCAAGCCTTCTCAATTGAAGATATTAAATCAGCACTATTCCAAATGAAGCCCGATAAAGCACCAGGCCCTGATGGTTTCCCTCCTAATTTTTTTCAAAAATGCTGGCATTTTTTAGGTAATGACCTTTGGGAGGCTATCGAAAAAACTAGAAGATCCAGTAACATCCTTAAAAAGATTAATAATACCTTTATAACTCTAATTCCTAAGAAGGCTGAAACTGAAACATTTAGGGCCCGTTTGGTTGCACCCCATAACCGGGTTATGCAGCCCATAACCCGGTTATGGGGTGCAATTCCTTGTTTGGTGACCTCTAAATTGAATGCGAATATGGATTTGCAAATCCCCATTTGT
>MU226802.1:2114595-2124697 GCA_018584345.1 Thuja plicata
TTTCATCTCCATGGTTTTCATAGAGATTAAAGCCATTTTAACTTTGCCGTCGGGTCCAATGCACTCCAAGGTTTGCATGATTAAATTTTTTTATATATCTTGTCGGGTCCGGAGCACTGCGTCGATTTAACTGCTGGAATGTGGATTTACAAATCCATCTTCAAGGTCAACCAAACAGTCCCAAAAAATGAAAACCAGGGTTTGCATAACCAGGCTATGGATAACCATGATTTGTTTCATTTTCCAATTCCCCAACCAAACGGGCCCTTAGTGACTTTAGACCCATAGCGCTATGTAATACTTTATACAAAATTATGTCTAAAGCCATGGCTAATAGGTTAAAAACAATTCTTCCGAATATCATTTCAGAGGAACAAACTGGGTTTGTCCTGAAAAGATCAATTTTCGATGGAATAATAATTATTCAAGAATTAATTCACTCCGTCCTAAAAAACAAAGATCTCACTATGCTGATTAAGCTAGACATACAAAAAGAATACGATAAAGTGGATTGGCACTTTCTTTGTAAATGTTTGGAGGCCTTTGACTTCTCAAAAAGATGGATAAACCCGATCTATAACTTTATTTCCACACCTAAAATATCTATCCTAGTCAACGGTTCTCTAGAAAGTTTCTTCGACGTATCTAGGGGATTAAGACAAGGGGATCCTATTTCCCCCTTTCTTTTTATTATTATGACTGAAGCCTTTGGAAGAATGATAAATAATTTCCATTCGTCTAAAAAAGTCTCAGGAGTTAAAGTCACAGATGGGGTTCCTAATATTACTCATTAACAGTTTGTTGGATGATGTTGGAATTGGCTACTACTGATGTTGTCGGCATTCATGTTTTGTCACTGATTTCCACATATGTTTTTGTGGAGGAAGAACATACTGGTTATTACTGTTGTATGATGACTGACAGAAGTATATAGATACTGTATGGATGAATCAGAATGAGCGAAGATGGGGATATATAGAAGGATGTATGAGGATCTTATTTCTAAGATCGCTTGGCTTGATATTGCATATCGGATGAGTTACAGATGTTTTGGTGAAGACTGGTTTATGGATTGTGACAGTGATGATTGACAGAGCGAGTCTCTGTGTTTTGAGTATATCTTACAGGCGATGATAATTCAGGTTATGTGAGCTTAAGGGATGACTGAAGACATGTTTAGGAATGTTTGTTATGGGTTGCAAGGCATATGATTGTTGGTAACGTCAGTTGAGGCGTGTATTCAAGAGGAGACCTATTTGGGGCCAACTTCAGAGAGGTAGCGTGTATTGTGGATTACGAGCATGGATTGCAGATCTTGGATAATATCTGATGCATTGTAATTGATGTATACTTGTTTTAGCTACCATGTATATCTTAGAAAGGGGTTAAATAATTATTTGTATATTGGGAAAGCTAAATTGGCCGACCTAATCAATTATTGTAATAGGGTATATATGAGAGATCTTTTCTTTTGAAAAGATGTGTGTAGATGTACTAAAGAAGCGAATTAAGAGATAGAGAAGTGTGGAAGTTACGAGCTTGATTGTCTGCTAGATGTAGAGCAGAGGATGTGATTGTAATACTTCATTGGAACTGACCAAGCAAAGACAGTTGCTATCAGATAGTTCACTGGATTGTATATTTTCTATATACATTTGTATTTCGGACAGTAAGTCCTTGAGGGTGGCTTTAACCTTCTTTAGGTAGTGTGCCTGGGCAGTGAGCCCACTGATACTCTTGACTCCTAACAGGATATGTCCTTTAACAGGGACTGTGTATTGTAATGTTGTAATAAGCTCCTAACAGGGCTAAATCTTTTAACACGGATGCTATATTCTCAGTACATTATTTGTGGGTGCTAATTCCCACTGGGGTTTTACCTTTAACAGGGTTTCCTCGACAACAAAGGATTGTGTTGGCATTTACTATGTTATCATTTGGATGAATGTTTTGTTTATAAAAGTTTAATGTTTAATAATCTGTCTCACAACTGATTCACCCCCCCTCGCAGTTGTGTTGGTGGACTGTTATTCCTAACAATTGGTATCAGAGCTACTGGTCCTTAGAGAGAAAGCTCAACAGCTTGAGGTGATCCTGAAGATGACTTACTACAACAGCTTGAGGTGATCCTAAAGATGACTTACTATAGGAAGGATAGTCCGAAGCTTGATCCTGAAAACTTTGACAGTTGGAAGAACAAAATGAGAACATATTTGCTATGTTTGGGAATCGACTACTGGATGATTACTAAAAGAAAGGAACAGATGAAAGCTGAGGATGAATTGGATAAAGCTACTGAAGATGAAAAGAAGTTATTTTCATGTAACATGGTCGCAAGGGAAGCATTGATCAGTGCACTTTCTGAAGGTGAATTCACAGAGGGATAAGACTTGGATTCTACACATGAAATATGGACAAGATTGGAAGCATTGTATGAAGGAGATAAGTTTACAAAGCAAGCGAAGTTACAGAATTGGAAGGCAAAGATGGAAACATTGAAAATGAGAGATGATGAGAACATTAGAGCATATTCACTGAGAATTACTGAAGTTGTTATTGGCATCAGGAACTCTGGAGGTACTTACAGTGAGGAAGAATTGATTGCGAAGATTCTCAGATCCCTGACACCTGTATATAGAACCAAAGTACAAGCTATACAAGAGATTATACCTTTGAAACCGAACTTCAATAGAGAGATATTGATTGGGAAACTAACTACTTTTGAGGCCACGAAACTGGGAGATTCTCTACCTAAAGTTGAGTCAGCATTCAAGGCGATTGTGCATAGAAACAAAAAGACCTTATCAGGAATTGCGAGCACCAGCAATAGTGACTTGAGAGAAGAACTTGGAGAATATGTTGATGAATGGGAACAGATACAGGAAGAAGAAAGAAAGCTAGATGAAGTTGTGGCCCTGATCATTAGAAGAGAAAAGAGAAGGGTAAATTTGAAGGAAAATTACCTTTGAAATGTTTTTCATGCAACAAGATAGGTCATTTTGCATCTCGATGTCCTACAAGGGTTCCAAAGCATAAACCTAAGTTTTATAAATCTAAGTATTTAAAAGACAAGGAATGTTATTATGCTAGTGAAGGTGTTTCTGATGATGAAGTTGTTAACTATGATGAGATAGGATTTATTGCTATTAAGGATGATGAGCCTATACATGAAGAAAGAGCCTTAGTATCTTGTGTTGAGAAGAAATCTGAATGGGTTATGGACAGTGTTTGTTCACATCATATGACTGGAGATAAAAATAAGTTTGTTAGTCTGAAAAGATATGATTGTGGTGTTGTAAGATTTGGTGACAATACTCCTAAGCTTATCATTGGAGTTGGATCTATTTCTCTAGATGGAAAGACTGATACTAATAATGTATTGCTTGTTGATGAACTTAAGCATAATTTGTTGAGTGTTGGACAGCTAGTGGACAAGGGTTATTAATTGAAATTCATTGATGAGAAATGTTCTATCAGAAGTAAGACAGGAGACTTGAACGCATCTAGTACAAAATCTAAAGGTAATGTGTTTGAATTGAATACATTTGAGGCTTCTTGTTTTATTGCGAAGGTTGATGACAGTAGGTTATGGCATAGAAGATTTTGTCATGTTAACTCTGATAATATTGTGAAGGCAAGTATGACTAATGCAGTAAGAGATCTACCTAAGATTGTGAAACCATCTAACACTATGTGTGGAGAGTGTGTTATGGGGAAGTAGACTAGAAGCAGTTTTAAAAGCAAATCTTACTCTGCCAAAGGGAAGTTGGATCTGGTACATACAGATCTGTGTGGTTCTACAAGAACAAGATCTTACTATGGTGAGAGGTATTTTATAGTTTTTGTTGATGACTTTTCTAGAATGATGTGGGTTACATATTTGAGAGAGAAATCTGAGGCATTTGACAAATTCAAGATATTCAAAGAAAAAGTTGAGAATGAATCAGGTTTGAAGATAAAATGTTTGAGATCAGATAGAGGTGGTGAGTTTACTTCAGACTTGTTTAATGCCTACTGCGGAGAGCATGGAATATACAGATAGACATCTACTCCTAGGACACCACAACAGAATGGGATAGCAGAGCGAAGGAACAAAACAATATTAGATGCTGCTAGAACTATGCTGCTGGAAGGAAATGTATCACATGTTCATTGGAGAGAAGTTGTTGGTACTGCTGTGTACACCTTGAACAGAATTCAGATCAGAGAAGGTACAAGTAAGACTCCTTATGAATTATGCTTTAATCATACTCCTACTGTGAAATATTTCAGAATATTTGGAAGTAAATGCTATATCAAAAGAGATAATGAGATAGGGAAGTTTGATGCTAGAAGTGATGAAAGTATCTTCCTTGGTTATTCTACTAAGAGCAAAGCCTATAAATGTTTCAATCTGAGATTGAGGAAGCTGATTGAAAACGCTAATGTGAGGATAGATGAAAGGTTTGAGATTCAAGAAAGAATGTATGACTGTGGTCATATTGCAGAGATTAAGGAGGTCACTGCTGATCCTGTAGAACCTTTGGAGGTTGATAATGAGATCAAAGTTTGTCAAGATGAATTAAATGAGCTTACATAAAACTCCTAAGACTCCAAGGTATGTTAAGAAGAACCATCCAGAAGATGAAATCATTGGTGATGCAAATAAAGGAATGATGACAAGATCAAAATTAAGAGATGAAATTTGCTTAATTTCTCAAGTTGAACCAAAAACTACCGATGAAGCATGTAGAGATGAATCTTGGACTAAAGCTATGCAGGAAGAGTTAGAATAGATAAAGAAAAACAACACTTGGGAATTGGTTCCAAGGCCTAAAAACAAGAATGTGATAGGAACTAAATGGGTTTTCAGAAACAAAATGAATGAAGAAGGAACAGTGGTAAGAAATAAGGCTAGACTGGTTTGTAAAGGCTACTTGCAACAAGAAGGCATAGACTTTGAAGAGACATTTGCTCCTGTGGCTAGGTTGGAAGCAGTGAGATTATTTCTTGCTTATGCTGCACATAAAGACTTTAAGCTATATTAGATGGATGTGAAATCTGCATTCTTGAATGGAGATTTGGAGGAAGAGGTATAAATTGAGCAACCTGATGGATTTCCTTTGACAGAAGATGAAGACATGGTTTGCAACTTGAAGAAAGCATTGTATGGACTGAAACAAGCACCGAGAGCATGGTATGCAAGACTAGACAGGTATCTACTTTGTCTTGGTTTCAAAAAAGGTAATGCAAACAGTAATTTATACTTAAGAACTGGTGAAGATGGAATTCTAATCATAGAAGTATTTGTTGATGATATCATTTTTGGAGGTAATGATGAAATGAGTAAAAGATTCTCTAAAGAGATGGAAAATGAATTTGAAATGTCAATGATTGGTGAGATGAAATTTTTCCTTGGTTTGCAAATTAATCAGAACAAGAATGGCGTTTTTATTTCTCAGACCAAGTATCTTAAGGAAATGTTGAAGAAATTTGGAATGGAAGATTGTAAACCTATTGGGACTGGTTATAAACTTACTAATAATGATGAAACTCAGAGAGTTTTTCAGACAAAGTATAGATCGAAAAGAATTTTCAGATACTTGAAAGGGACAATAGAGTACGGATTATGGTATGAAAAATCTGATGACTTTATTTTACATGCTTATACTGATGTTGATTGGGCAAGTAGTGTGGATGACAGAAAGAGTACAAGTGGAGGAGCATTTTTCCTTGGAAAAAGGTTGGTTTCATGGTTAAGTAAGAAGCAAGATTGTATTGCTCAGTCTACTGCTGAATCTGAGTATGTTGTTGCTGCTATAAATTGTACACAAGTTGTTTGGACGAAACAAATGCTGAAGGACATTGGAATAATTTTTGAAGAGCCAGTGGTTATCCATTGTGATAGCACTAGCACAGTGAATACGTCGAAGAATCCTGTAATGCATTGAAAGACTAAACATATTTCTATTAAGTATCATTTCTTGAGAGACAAGGTAGCAGAGAAAGAGATCAGATTGGAGTATGTTAGCACAAAGGAACAAATAGTAGATATATTTACAAAACCTTTGCCAAAAGATGCTTTTGAGTATCTCAGAAGCATGCTTGAGGTGAGAACCCCTCCCTGTGGTAATTAATTGATGCAGGTATGCATCAGTCCAGTGGCTTTCAGAGCTATATCATTTTCTGGACTTGATGTGTGGATCTACTCCTCAGGGGGAGCGATTGCAGGAACACTACATAACATATTTGGGTGATTTTGCACCTGGTTGTTACAGACATGAAGATTTGAAAAAGCTACACCTTACAGAAGCATGAAGATGAAGAGTTATGGCACCCTTTGACATTGTTGTCAAAGGGGGAGAGATTCTATATGAAAATCCCTACTGTTTTAGGAAGAATTGTGTTGAGGATATTGAGAAGATTGTATTGAGAGAGAGCACTTTTGGGTTGATGAATTTTCCCATATGTTGTCATTAATGCCAAAGGGGGAGATTGTTGGATGATGTTGGAATTGGCTACTATTGATGTTGTTGGCATTCATGTTTTGTCACTGATGTCAACATATGTTTCTGTGGAGGAAGAAGACTGGTTATTACTGTTGTATGATGACTGACAGAAGTATACGGATATTGTATGGATGAATCAGAACGAGAGAAGATGGGGATGTATAGGAGGATGTATGAGGATCTTATTTCTAACATCGCTTGGCTTAATATTGCATATTGGATGAGTTACAGATGTTTTGGTGAAGACTGGTTTCTGGATTGTGACAGTGATGATTGACAGAGCGAGTCTCTGTGTTTTGAGTATATCTTACAGGTGATGATAATTCAGGTTATGCGAGCTTAAGGGATGACTGAAGACATGTTCAGGAATATTTGTTATGGGTCGCCAGGCGTATGATTGTTGGTAATGTCAGTTGTGGCGTGTATTCTGGAGGAGACCTATTTGGGGCCGACTTCATAGAGGTAGCGTGTATTGTGGATTGCGAGCGTGGATTGTGGATCTTGGATTATATCTGATGTATTGTAATTGATGTATACTTGTTTTAGGTATAGTGTGAATCTTAGCAAGGGATTAAATAATTATTTGTGTATTGGGAAAGCTTAATTGGCCGACCTAATCAATTATTGTAATAGGGTATATATGAGAGATCTTTTCTTTTGAAAAGATGTGTAGATGTACTGAAGAAGCGAATTAAGAGACAGAGAAGTTTGGAAGTTGCGAGCTTGATTGTCTGCTGGATGTAGAGCAGAGGATGTGATTGTAATACTTCAATAGAACTGACCAAGCAAAGATAGTTGCTATCAGACAGTTCACTGGATTGTATATTTTCTATATACATTTGTATTTCGGACAGTAAGTCCTTAAGGGTGGCTTTAACCTTCTTTAGGCAGTGTGCCAGTGTGCCTGGGTAGTGAGCCCACTGATACTCTTGACTCCTAACAGGGTCTATCCTTTAACAGGGACTGTGTACTGTAATGCTGTAATAAGCTCCTAACAGGGCTAAATCTTTTAACAGAGATACTATAATCTCAGTACATTATTTGTGGTTGCTAATTCCCACCAGGGTTTTACCTTTAACAGGGTTTTCTCAACAACAAAGGATTGTGTTATTGTGTTGGCATTTACTGTGTTATCATTTGGATAAAAGTTTTGTTTATAAAAGTTTAATGTTTACTAATCTGTCTCACAACTGATTCACCCCCGCCTCTTAGTTATGTTGGTGGACTGTTATTCCTAACACAGTTTGTGGATGATACTATCTTGTCAGCCAAAGCCTCCAAAGAAGAAGCGCTCAACCATAAAGAAATTCTTACTTTGTACATGAAAGCCTCAGGACAACAAGTAAATGTTGAAAATCCAAATTTTTTTTCATTAATTCTAATCCTTCAGAGGAAAGGGAAATATGCAACATATTGGGATTTAGAAAAGGTTCATTTCCATGTAAATATTTTGGCATCCATATTGACAAAGATAATAGGGCTAATAAGTGTTGGGATCTCATTATTAATAAATTTGACCAAAAAATCAAAAATTGTAAAGGGAAATGGCTTTCCAATGTTGGTCATCTAACCATGATTAATGCGGTCTTTCCTGCCTTACCCTCCTATCAAATGTCATGTGTCCCTCTTTCCTCCAAAGCTAAATCATCCATTGAGAGGAAAATGAGAAATTTCTTTTGGCAAGGGGTTTCCAATAACAAAAAAATGGTATTAATAAGTTGGGATAAGATTTGTAAACCGCTGGATAAGGGGGGTTTAGGTATTAAAAAGTTGAGCTGGCAAAATAAATCTATGGGAGCTAAACTAATATGGATGTATCAAAATCCTAACAGCAAATGGGCTAAAAATTTATGTCACAAATATTTAGATCCTAATGACAATTAATTTATTTAGGACTATGAATCCTCCCAAAGGTTCAAGAGTCTGGAATTTCATGCTAGAATGCAGAGACGTTATTTCAGAAAAACTCCCTTGGGACATAGGTTTGGGCAATAAAGCCCTATTTTGGGACGACTCATGGGATGGCTACTCTCCTATTTCTAATATCATTTCTCCCAATATTAAGAATATTCTGACTAACTTATGGGGGGAAACCCTTGACAAATACATTGAATTTCCTAATGATGATCCAAGCTTAAATTTGCAATGGAAATCTTTTAATAACACCCCCCTCTCAGCCAACAAAAAACTAGAAATCTCCTCATAACTTTCATCTAGAACTATCAATCCCAAAAAAATTGAGGATTCCCTAGTGAGGTTAGGCTCCAAGACCATCTCATACAGGGTCAAAGAGGGATACGAATCTTTGGTTGATAAACAAAATTGGGAATCTTCAGACCTCCCTTTACATTTGTGCTGGGATAAACTATGTCTACCTAAAGCTGGAATGTTTTTTTGGGCTGCCCTTCAAAAACGTATACTCACAGCCGACTGCTTTAAAAAAATGGGCTTCGAGGGACCTTCTCAATGTGTTCTCTGCGAATCTCATGAGGAAACTGTTGACCATATCCTTTTAAATTGCCCTTTCGCTCAAAAATGCTGGTTATGGTTAATCCAGAAATTACAATATAAATTTCCTCTCCCTAACAATTTATTTGACATGTTCAAGAGCTGGTCGGCCCCCTCCAAAAATAATATTTTTTTCCAATTTGCAAGATTGCCCCTTCAATCCTGATTTGGGAACTTTGGAAGGAACGGAACCGGCACATCTTCCAAGATAGAAAGTTTGAACATAAAAACCTCTTTAATAAGATGGAAACCAGCATTGTAGAGGTTACAAATAATAAGCTTAAATAGATTAAGGCATCTAAAAACATCTTCTCTCAATGGGATTCTGAGATTAGCAAAAGTTGGTATAACCTCATTATACCTCCTCAGTATGGTCAGGGAGGCAAGAAATCATTAATTGATAGACAAAATTGTCATTGGTCTCCTCCTCAATCTAACTGGTATAAATTAAATTTCAATGGTGCTTCCCGTGGTAATTCTGGCAAAGCCGGCATTGGGTGCATAATCCACAATTGGGAGAAGAAAATTTATGGCAGAATCGCCAAATCAATTGGGACGCTACTAATAACATTGTGGAACTCGAAGCTCTTTCTGAAGGTTTAAAAATGTGCTTAAAAATAGGACTTAAAAGCATAGAGATTGAAGGCGATTCTCAGATAATCATCAATGCTTTGAGAACGTGTTCTACTCCTAACTGGATCTTAAACTAAAAACTTCAAAGGATTAAAGAAATGCATTTTTTTAATAATATAAGTATCAAACATATATATAATGAAAGAAATACGAAGGCAGATAATTTAGCTAATTTAGGAGTTGAAGGTGTAAATTTTTTTTAACATTTAATGTTAATGTTTGTAGCTTCAGTCGTATGATCATTTAGAATACATATAATACTTAGATATTGATTAATAATAATATATTGTATATATATATATATATATATTGTGATATTGCTATCAGGATTTAACTGTGTAGTTTTTAAGTCAAACTCATTGACCCATAATTCATGAGTAGTGGTTCAACATGAACCCATCTCTCATGAGAATGAATGGAACACTTAGCACTCATTGGATCCAATGAGTGCTAAGTGTGATCCAATGAGTGCT
>MU226802.1:2131015-2141475 GCA_018584345.1 Thuja plicata
ATATATATATATATATATATATATATATATATATATATTTGACTACTAATATGGTGATTTTGTTTATTACATAATATAAGATGCTATGTGTGGTGTATTTTGAACTTAATTATCGCTGCACATATGTAAATATTTCTGATTTGCATATGTTTTTGTATGGATGAACCCAACCCCCAAAACAATTTAGACCAAACCCACCAACCAAACCCTCCAATCCGAACGGAGACTAGTAACTTAGAAAAAAATACAGAGCAAACACAAACTGAGAATTTTCAGTTTTATGGTCATTGTTAATGTATTCTAAATATTATTTTACTTTGAATAGGTTTCTTGTAGAAGTTAATTTGAATAAATTTTTACCCTAATGTGGGTTAAAGTAAAAAGCTAAGATGCCAATTCGGGTGCGGATTCCGATGCGGATGCGAGAATCAGGTACGCAGATGCGTGAAAAAATATTTTAGGGGTTTTGGATTGTGTGTGTGTGTGTATATATATATGTATGAATGCAAAGAAATGAAAGAAATATACAAGAATAAAACATTTGGTAGTATGATACTTCACCATTGATCAAGATTTAAGATATTTCATATTTGATAGTTCAACTGTTTTAAGTTTCCTCAACTAATGTTGGCTATTTTTCTAGCCCTTCAGCCCTTCGTGATAAAGAAAAATAAAAATTCAATGAGGGTTGGGACCCCCTTGTGTACAATTTGAACATTGGTAATATGGGATAAGTTGGATGTCTAAGCTGATTTCTGTGTTATACTTTCTATCTACGTTGCAACCATGTTTGGATTATCGAGGTGTGATTTTTTATCCACTCACCTTTTTCCTCAATATGAACACTATTATTTCTTTACAAATGAAAATTTTGATACTTATTCATTAAAAAGAATTATATTCTACACCTTAAAATATAATTAAATACCAATACAAAAATAGTAAAGTCAACTAAACAAGGAATGATAATTTAACAAATCCAATTTGTATTTATGTTATATCAATTAAACACTACTCAAACTTAAATTACCAATTTATAATTTATTAAATTGAATTATGTATATAAAAAATTTAATCTTATCTTTAAAAAATCATGTTATATCAAAACAAGATTATCAAAGAGAACTAATGTAACGTTCAAAGAAATCTAAGATACTTTAAAAATTGATGTCTAAATAAATAAAAATACTCGACACGACAAATTATTTATTTACAGATGAACTCTTACGCAACATTCATGTATATAAATGTATCATCATTTACTAATTCACGTTTGATGTACACAAAGACTCGAAAATATCTATGGCATATCCCTGAGGACAAAAACCTTAGAAGCGGCCATTAATACAAATGCTCGATAGCAAGCCATTTACTCCAGGTTTTTGACGGTTGCACGATTGCACCCAACAATTTATTGTCTAAAGTAAAAATAAAAAACATCCCCACGCATCCGGGTGCCTGGGATAGGCTTCCGGCAGGCACCCACAGGGCACCCGCCTCCGGATCCGCATCCGCAGGCATCCACATCCGGATCCAAACAAAACCTGGGCGCATCGGTATCCTAGGTAAAAAGCATAGGACTTCCCTAAAATGGTAGGCCATGCTTCATTATAGAACAACCTACTATTTTAGGGACAGGTAATTGTTTTCTAAATGAGCCTTCTGACATGAACATTAAATAGATTTTTGAAAGTCCTTTGAATTTTTTTAAAATTAACAGTTTTATAATGTATCGCATCTATTTAAATCCATATGCTCTCTATTTGACATGAAATAACAAAATTAGTTTTTTTTTGTTTTTATAAATTGTACATTGTTTTTTAGTTCACAGTTTTTGTGCAATGTCTCCCATCTTTAACCCAAATGATTGAATATCCACTTATACTTTTGAAATGATGTGTCAACACCATGTAAATGAATGCTACTCTGTGAACAGTATATATGTATATGTACATGTGTACACAGATACACACACACACTCACGTGTATGTCAAACCTATATCTTGATACAGATATATAGATATGGTTTAACATATTTAAACAAATATATGATATATAAACACTACGAGAAATTGCCAACAGATCAAATGAATGAATTTGTCATAAATAAGAATATAAATAACCAATAATTATGAGATAACAGCTTGGGTCAATAGTTGCCATGAAAGAATGAATGGCTGAAAAGCTACAGTGTTTCCAAAGAGCAACATAAAGAATACAACCAGTGATTGAACAATGCATAGACCTAGTCAATGTCTGGTCATTATGTTTGCAGAAAATTAGAACATGATATAAAAATGGTTAATACATACTGCAGTGGCCTTCTTTGGAAACTTCAGTTTTGGTGGAGCACTTGCAACCTCTCCAAACTTTATCTTCTCGTGCTTGGGAAAGTCCGTATCATCATCACTCTTTTCTTTCGTATGCTTTTTCTTTTTGGCATCCAAATACCTGCAATCTCAACAGAAAATCAACTGATTACAGCTGAAATGCAATTACCTTTTGCGAAATATGATCTCATAACCTACTTTCAGAGCAATCATGTAAAAATTTGATCACATATTTTTGGCTTCATCTGATTCATAGGTTAAACGGAAACCTTTCTTTCAAAGAAACTGACAAACAATTTCAGTACTTCACAACCCCCCACCATCATACCCAATCTATGCATAAGCAACATCCATATCATAGACTTCATTTATTAAAGATAAACAAGACTTGCATCCAACTGTTGATGTTGAAGTATGTGTCTAATATGAAGCCTACTTAGTTCTTTGAGTGCCACTGTAATGAGACTAGCAACATTGGAGGCAATCTACGACTTCAAAGGAAGTTCAAATCAGAATTGTCATTCCTGGTCAAGGTTGGTGGGGCCAAGAGAAAAAAATTTAAGCAGGACTTCAGAAAATTTTTGAACCATGTGAACAGAGAAATCAGAAATGTCAAGAAAAGGGATTTTGCATGGAACTACACAAAAATGTTTGGTGGAAAACACAGTGAGATACAATTGTTACGGGAATGAATCACATGGTGGCATAAAGCAATTCAAGAACTAGATGGCCCTAATAACTAGCCATGATATTAGGTTTGCAAAAGAATACTGCTATATGCAACCAACCAAGCCAATATGGCATTAGAGGGCTTTGAGTGTGTAAAAGAAAAATACACAACAGAATGCAGAAAACAGGTCAACTTTCCATCTTGCTAGATGATAGTTCTCACCCTGGTGAAGAAAATGTCATTTACAATTTCACATGTCTCCTCCCACTTCATCAGCTTTAAGATGATTGCTGAAATTTGAATCTTCAAATATTAGATCATTTTCTATTATTTCTAAATTTTCAAATAACTAATCTAAAAAACTTCCTTTTCGATATTCTAGGGGTTTGGTGGAAGAATTTGGGTACTGATGTCCCCGATCTTCAGAGGTTGGCTATTCATATCCCAAGCCTGAACTGCAGTGATTACAGTTGTGAGAGTATCCCCAAACATATACATTCCAAGAAATATGACCAAATAACACACAAGCAAAAAAAATAGTCTTGTCAGAAGGTTCCACAGTCCATGTTTCCTGATAGCATATTTAAAGCTGTCACATTCTGCATCTTCCCAGACGTGTCTATTTCACAAAGGAGTCTTTTCCTACTGGGTTAGTCGAGAGGGTAGTCATCTCCAAGAAATGAGGGATTCCTGCATGCTTCATGATAGGTCAGAAGGAACCCCTCCCCAACTTGACCAGCAAGAGAAGTCTTTACAACCTATGGCTCTACATTAAACAATTAGAGGGTTCGATTCTAATAAGTTCATAATAATTTGAATTATTTTTGTCAACGAGTTATTTAATTAGAGAATTTAATTATCATCTGCTAATCATGTTCAATATTCATTAAATGGCCTCATGGCAATCAATCCCAATTTAGATTGGATATATAAGATGGAGAAGCCAACATTTATGGCTGAGACATTTAGATGGTTGGTAAGGCAATAGAGAAGGTATAGAATCTATAGGCAGGGCCTTCCAGTTCATAATCCAATCTAAATCAATGATGATCACTAGGCTCTAGCAATAGCATGGAGTTTAAACTCCATAGAGCTGTCTGATCGAGTTTGAAATTTTGTGTGAAAATTATAGTCTCGTATCATAGTGTGGAGACCATAAATATGAAAATTTGAAATTGAAAGATATATCATATAACAAAGTACCATTTTCCAATTCTATATATTATGTGTCTTAAGTGTCTCAATATTTATGTGTAACAACTACTGAAAGTTCATTTAACACTTATTAACCCATATTATTGCAATTCATGGAAAAACTGTATTGTAGAAAATATTCAACATCAGATTTTGGGAGGAAAAATAAGTCATGGACTTTTAGGCATGGATCAACTTCCTTACTTTTCAGCTGCGCCATGTCAAAGCTAAATAAGACTTCCGTGATTTTCTCCAGAATTGAGTAAAATGGTTGTTTGGGCACATCACAAAAAAAAGAACATATCAAAATTCACATTCTCTTTAACCTGTATTCTAAGCACCCTTGCTTCAACGAGGATAACAATTAGGAAAAGATAAGAGAAATACAATAAACATAAATATTTGAGAAACATGTAAGAGAATTTTGAAAGAATATGTTAATATTCTCTTATCCTCATATTCTAAGAACCTTTGCTTTAACCAGGATAACAAATAGAAAGAGATGAAAGGAAAACAATTAAAATAAGTATGTAAAAAACACATAAAGGAGAAAAGAAAACATTCATTTACATTCTCTTTCCCTCATATTCTAAGCAACTTTGCTTTAACCAGGAAACAACAAAAATATGAGACAAAATATAATACATAGAAAAGTTTTTAAATCATTCAATGCTCACTTTTTCTTGCGATCACGCTTTCTTTTCCCAGGAGTAGCCATATTTTGACACTCCAAAAGAAGACGAAGTCCATCTCCTCGCTTCCTTTTTCTCTTTGATGTCTCACTTTGAACTTCTGATTTTTGAAGCACACTCTTTTGATTTTCAAGCTTTGCATGTAATTTTTTAATTTCACCAGCAAGTTTGTCCTCTGGATCAGGTACACTAACTGGATTCTTCGTTACATTCCCCTTTACTCTTGGTTTCTGTATTCAACAATACTTCGTGATTAATGTTCTCCTTAAATATTTTTACATGTAAACAAAAACAAGATATTTCTGAGAAAATACAATGTTATTAACTTTGACATGTCAAAATCAGGAATTTCAATATAGATGATACTCCATGCTTGAACAATCTCAAGAACTTTCAGTGCAAACTAAAGCAACAATTTAAGATGCATAGATAATTCAAACAGTATAAGGAGCACATTCAGAGAAACCTGAAGAAAAGTCTTACTCTTAAAAACATTTTTAAGATCAACCTGTGAAATAAGAAATCCTTCAGCTTCTAATACAGAAAATTTTGGTAAGGCGGCACTTATCATTGATTCTATTAAAGATAGACTAAACTGATACTCCATGATTTGACACAATTAAAAGGGCATTTCCCAGACCATATGTATCTACCCTTCTTGATGCCCTACAATGGACCATATACACACGACATGATCAGTTACAAATTTATATATATGTACTAGCTGCAAACCATCATGATGCAGACAAGGATTGTGGATCAAATTAATGACAGACAATCGATGCAGTCATGTCCGAGGTCTCTGTGGACTCAAATCCAACACAAAACTAATTGAATAAATTCACTTTTTCTTATTAAACACGCTCTAGACAAACATTGATGTGACAAAAGAAAACATTACAGACTGATACTTATTGCCGCAAACATATTGCTACAGGTAGATTTTGACAGAATATTACAGGCAGCTACAAATAATGCTATGCACAGAAACATAACTTGTTACAGAAATTCCTACAGGCATCTAAATTTAACACTTTTTGCAACAAGGAAAACTGTTATAGGTAGCTACAGACATATTTTGCTACAGCCATGCTTTAACCCACTTATCCTTTCCTCTTCCTAGAGCCTTCTACTCTTTTCTTCTTCAAAAGAGTTCCACTATTTTCCATTTTCTTCCCTCTATGAACTACCTTGCTCTTTCTCAATATTGTAAAACCAATTTTGAAGATCAGTTTCCAACACTTTGTTTCTTCTCTCTTTAGCTTCCAGCTGACCATTCACTTCCATATTTAGATTATTTGTTTCCTTCTAACTCTTCACTTCCAAATGACGCTTCTTCACATTCCTTTTCTTTCAAGGGTTGAAACTAGAAACTTTTGAATTGCCTCTAGCTCGGCAAAGGTAAATATAACTAATGAAACTGTTGTCAATTGTGTCCTGAATGATGATGCCACGTGCATCACCTTTTCCTTATAGCATTGTACCTGTAGATTAAATTAAATCACTTGAGAAGTCTGCAAATTCTGTCATTCAACTAAATCTAAATTCCTTTTTTCCTAATTTTGTCTCAATGGCATCACAAATGATCATAAATATTGTTGATGACAATGAAATCCATCAGGTGTAAAGAAGTTAACAATGTTATTGAACCAGTTGGTGCCATGCTACAACACTGGTTAAATGAGATCTTGGTCAGATGAATGATCCTTCATAGCACCTGTGTAATCATTGGAAGGAGTCTTTTGTAGTAGCTGTGTAATTGTTGTGAGCATTTGTGAAACTGCTGCAAGAGATCTTTTCATTGTGATTATTTAAATGTTGTAATAAAGTTTCCATACCAACTGTGAAACTACTGCAAATGTTCTTCTGCAGCACACGTATAACTGTTGCAACAGAATTTCTGTAGTAGTTGTGTAACTACTGCAACAGACTATCTGCAGCAGTTGTGCAACTTCTACAAACATCCTTCCACAACAGTTGTGTATATGTTGCAACTGTCTTTCCATAGCAGTTGTACATAGCTGAAAACAACTTTTCTGTTGCATTTGTGGAACTGATGCAGGCAACTTTCTACAGCATTTAATACATTGCCACAGAAAGATTTTCTTTAGCAGCAATTCCACAGTCCACCTTTTTGGAACTATCTCACTTCCTCATTGTGGCATCTTCAAAAGACTTAATTAATGCTCAACACAACCTTCGATCAAAGAAGACTCACTTATTTTGCCTACTGTACATGCAAAATACAAATTCTTTTTGAGTGATTCAGAATTACACTGCCCCCAGATGCTCTTGCATCATGCAACCTAGGTAAGAGTTCGTGAGCATGGTGCTCACAAATTAGAGTTAAAAGGTATAAGTGTCCTTTTGACCCACTGATTAGATCACAGTGTGCCCTTACACCATGTGAGGTCCCTCAAATGCTTATCACTCTACTTCATCCTGTTTTTCCAACCACCTATTGGACCATAAACCACCTGTTGGATACCTAGCTCTGCTCCTCTCTCCATCCTCTAATGATTTTTTGCCACCAATATCTATCCACCTCAACCCAATTCTATTATCAACCTTGTTTTCTACTTCCATCTCCCAGTGCTGATTTCCTTCACTCTTTGCTTCTACCTTGCATTGATCACTCTAATTGCTGTCCATTCTTGTTGACTTTACTTGCATCGCATCACTCTCTTTTTGTTCTTCTTTATTCCTCTAATGCGTCACTTTGTTGTAACACTGCTCCCTTCTTCACTTGGTACCTTTTCAAGGTCCTCAACATGTGCGTCATCTTGCATTTTTTTCACCTCCAGTTCCATGCCCTCTAGAGGACATGCATCTGCTGCCTCTTCTTAGTCAAGATCAGCATCTAATACCTCCATATCTTTTTCCACGGGGATTTCTTCTTCCATGAGTTGCATGCAACTTTGCTTCTTCTCAACTGAATCAAACAAACATTCAATCATTTTCTTCTCCTCTTCAAATAAAATAAGATCATCTTTTTCTATTCAATCATCCAACTTTGTTACACCCACCTTTTGGACTACACCTTTTGCATCACTTTTTGGAATTGACTTGAAGTCCATGCCTTTCTCTTTGTTTTTAAAACATATCAGTTAGTGCACATGACTAGATGGGTCCAATGCTCATGCTTGTCTTCTCTCTCCTTCAATGGACTTACAATATATCTTTGCCCATCCTTCTTGACATATATTATGTTTGTTTTCCCATTATACATCATCTCGCTATCAAATTGGCATGGTCTTTCTAACAAAATATAGCATGCATTAATTGGCAAGACATCACACAAGACGCCATCCATATATCTTCCAATTTTCATATCAATTTCAAATTGTTCACACACAATGATATGATGAGCTTCTATCAACCAAGACATGTTTGGCTTTGGGTGGGGTGTACTCGTTAAATTCAGCTTATTAACCATTTCAATAGACACTAAGCTTTTTGTACTTCTGTTAACCATGGCATTACAGTACTTACCTTTGGTTTTGCATTTTGTCTTAAATATGTATCTCCACTGCCATGCTTCTTTCTTTTCAATATTCAAGACCGTCCTCAACAGCAAGTTCTCTCCTACTCCGAGTTCTTCCACATGCTGCAACAATTCCATGGTCTTCATAACTGCTTGCACAGTTTGTGTACTACCTTCGCATCATCTTCTTCCACCATTATTGTGAACATGAGGATGTTCTCATGCAAAGTGAACAGTTTCTCCACATCTGGAACACATTCCACTAAAAGAACAGTGCCTTCCTCTTTCGTAGCTTGTTCCGCTTCTTGCTTGCTAATTTAGCATTTGAGGATCCTGGAATACTCAATTCTCCCTCGTTCCACTATTCAGTTTTCCCATTGAGTGTCTGTCTTCTACTACAGTTAAAACTTCCTTTTCCTCTTGATAAAATTTGTTGCCTTCTTGATATATTTTCTTCAGCTTTCAATGCAAATTAATACGCCTCTTCTATAGTGTGCAATAAGGCCATACTCAACTCATCCTGTGTGTTCATTCTCAGCTTAATTATGTATCTTGCAACCTTTTCTTGGACTACCTCAGGACGTCCAGAATGTATAGTTATCTTGCAGAACTCCTCTACGTAATCTTTTACATTAAGCTCTCTTTACATCAAGTTGTGAAGCTTCTTCAACAAGTCCAATTGATAATCTGCAGGCAGAAATTTGCCATTCATTTTTGCAGTCATCTTATCCCAACAGTTAATCTTTTCTTTACCCCTTCTATTTCTCTCAATTTTTACATCTTTTCACAATAGGGATGCATGCCCTTTAATTTGGTCTATGCCTCTTTCACTCAACCTCATCAAACTCAAAATACTCTTCCTATTATTGAGCCAATAAATCAACTCCTTTGAGTTCAAAATGCCTACGAATCTCAGAACATTCATCTTGGTTCCCTTGCTTTTTATTCCACATCACTCACATTGTTTCTTGGTGCAAATCACATTCCTCAAAAGCAAGCAACCTCACTTGCACAAGTTGTGCTGACCCCACAACTTGATCTACTCTTCCCGCCACTTGGCAGCTTCTTCTCTATCTCTTCTAGTTACTCATCTGAGAGGTATACCAACACCTTTTTCAATCAAAATACACTGATGTAATCCCTCCGATCACAATCCTATTTAAGTTGACTACACACCCACAAACTAGAGTCAAACCAATTTTGATATTATATGATTCAAGATCAATCAAGTTGTTAGATCTATTGAGGTCATGTCCCAAGTGTGCAGTTAATGTCAAATTACACAGCTGCTGCCAAAGACAACAGTTTATTGTCATGGTGCTGCCGAATATAGTGGCCAGAGTTCCATGACTCGCCGCGAGTCAGGCGAGTTATGATGACTCGCGAGTCGAGTCGTCCCTGGAGGGTTTTCATGACCCGTGGCCATGACTCGACAAGTCATGGGTCATGACTCGCATGACTTGCGAGTCATGTGAGTCATGCCATGACTCGCCGAGTCCATGGTCTATGACCCGGCCGCGGCAGTCATGGCCCTCATAATAACTCACTACCCTGCCCGACAGAGTTATGAGGATCATTTATATTTTATACAATAACACAAACATAGCTAGATATATGCTAAATAAAGTTGTTTGGAGGCAATGCAAAGGGGAAATAAAATAGAAAATATAACTGAAAACAGAAAACAAGTTGATTATGTACTGACAAATTCGGCAAACAACTACAAGAATAGAGTCAAAAAACAAAATATAGACTCCATCCCGCATGCAAGGCCATTCAACAAAACCAGACTGGCAGCCTATATAACGAGGATTTGAAATAAAGTTTGCAAATAAGGGGGCATCAAACAAGGGATTCAGAGATGTTAACATCCTTTAACACTAACCAAATAATTTACCCTACGTGGATAACATTTAGAAGAAATACAAATAACTCCAAGTGACACCTATGTTAGTGAGTATAGTTGAATAACCACTATATATTCTTCAAAATGTTAACCATACAACATTTATTACAATACATAATCAACATGGTATAATTCAAATATATTAGTATACACAGAACACTCCATAGAATAGTGACAACTCAAG
>MU226802.1:2141854-2160269 GCA_018584345.1 Thuja plicata
TCTGCATATCTATGTTTTATATTTCCTTCAGCTACAATTTACGTTTGTACTTATGCGATGGATGTATGTTTATGTATGTGATCATATTAGCTTCTATTTGATGATGTTATAGTGTTTTTAAGCTTTACTCAATAATGGGTGCCTGAAACAAGTTTTAAATCCTAAACAATCTTTGTTTTTCATTTTGCCGAGTCATAGCCGAGTCGTTGCCGAGTCATAGGCGAGTCGCGGGTCGAGTCGACCTTGCCGAGTCATGGGCGGGTCCGAGTCATGGAACTTTGATAGTGGCTCCTGAAAATGGTTGTTGATATCAAAGAGGCTTCCTGCTGTTGAAGTCATGAGGGTGTTGCCAAAGTTGTGGGAGTCAGTTATTGAAGTGAGCATGTGGCTACTAAAAGAGCATGATGCTACTAAAGTAAGAAGCTACTCAAGCATGAAATTGTTGGCAAAGTGCATGTTTTTTTCTTTGGCAGTTGTTGATTTCGGAAGAGGTCATTGCAGTGGTTTATCTGCATGGTCAATCATATGGTGGCAAAACGCCAGATATGTAGGCAATTGTTTAGTTAGACATTTCCATTGATTCCCAAGATGCATTGTAGATGTATGATTGGATGGTAAACAGATAATGGTTGTTTTCCTTTGTTGGAGGCATTGGGCTGGAAGGCAAAGAGTTGGAGATACTGTAGGGATAACTGTATGGTAAAATAGTTGCATGCCTGTCTATTGCTATTCCAAGGTTGTGCCATCTTCCATCTTTACAAGAAGGTAGTTTAGTGGCAGTTGCATGGATAGTCATTGCCTAGGAAGGTAATTGTCCATATTCCCAAGACCATGGACCCTTTTTGCAGTGGCTGAGATGCATAAAGAGGGATCAAATACCCTTGTGTGGGGTTCTATTCCAGATTTTGTAGGTTGGTTGGTACGGCTAACTCATAACAAAGAGAAACCATGCCACTGTGGGTCCAAGGTTGGTTCTTTTGTTGACCTGAGACAACATAGCAAACTAGGCAGATAGCTGAAGACGGAGATGAACCATGCTACAAGAGGTGCAAGGCTAGTTCATGCATCAATTGACTGACTTGACCAAGACAGTGCATTGTCATGTCTGTTATGATGAATCCCAAAAACTATCAGAAAATCGTCTTGCTCATAAGACCTCACAAATTTCCAGAAACCCCGATCCATAAATTAACATGCTAAGCCAAAAGTTCTGCAAGCAATGCAAGCCTTTATGCTGCGATGATAAGTAGAAGCACGTTATTGAAGAGATCAGAAACATATGCAAATTTGGATAGACTAAGTGTTTCCCAAGTATGATGATCGATTCATTAGAAAAGCATATAATCAGCAATCACTGTTAGAATAACAGCATTTAAAATCATTATAGGCGATTAAGAAAATAGAATGTTAATAAGGCAGCGATATAATTACCTCCCAAAAGGTGTGAATTAATAAATGCTACCAAAGAATACAATTTGGGAAGGAGGTGCAAATTAGCAAGAGGAAGGGATGCATCATGTCGATGAAAGGATATGATATCGCAAGAGACATGACCCTTCCATCTCAAGGAAGAGGTATACATGTGTCAAGGATAGAATTCAAGGAGACCATTGAATAAGGCAGCAGAAGCAATCAGATATACAGCAGAGCAATCTATGTGATAATCTTTTTATTTATTGTAAGTAGTTATACTCATGTATTAATGTCGATTATAATAGATGTGTATATATACATATTTATGTCCAATTATATGCAATCAAAGAATGCTCAAGTCTAATATCTATGAATTTATCAATATGTATTTCTGCAATAATCGATCACGTGGAGGGAAGGAAGGGAGTGCAAGGAGGGGGAACAGAAGAAGATCCCTCACTAGGTATACAACCTCAGAAAGATGGTTAAGGACCATGAGGCCAAAGAGGACAAGGTCCTGTTCTTGGGCCTAGGGTCGAGGCTCATTTTAAGGGCACCCTATTGCAGCCTCCCCTACCATCCCCATATTGGTCAATTGTTGAAGTGAACTAGAAGGGATCCTCAATCATAAGAGGTAAGGGACTGACATGATAGAGGAGAACGGTGTACATGCCTCACTAGGTAGACAACCTCATAAAGATGGTTAAGGACCATGAGGCCAAAGAGGACAAGGTCTTGCTTTTGGGCTTAGGGTAGAGGATATTTGGGGCACCTCATCATGTCTTCCATCACAACCCTCGTTATGGTTGAACTCCCACATAATCATTTAGATTTATTATGTAAATTTATATATTTCTTAACCCAAGAATTGGATGTATCTCATGAGTTATATCCACATTGATATCTAACTTGGTTGTAGGGTTCCTAAACAGACTTACCTCATCTTATTCTTAAGTAAGGATTGTATATCTAGCTATATCATGCTCCTTATCTCATTTGGATCTATGAATTTAGGGCAAAGTACAAGGTGATCCAAGAAAGGGACATTACAAGTGGCATCAGAGCTTTGATCCTACCAGCCTGTAGGGTTAAGCCAAACGATAGATGCATTCTATTCAAAGAGATTTGAAGGTCTAAGGAAGGGATTGAACAACACTTGCATTTACGTGTATGCTTTGTTTTTGCATATATTCATGTGTATACTCCGTGTTTTCAAGTATATGCTCCATGTTTAGTTCTTTTTTTTATTGATCTAAAATACAAGGATGACTGTAGAAAACCAAAAAGATATGAATTTATTACATTTGAGGTCATAGATGTGTGTGTGTCATGCTTCTAATCCTCGTCTTTATATGTTAAGTTCTTGAGTTAAACGCAAAGAGATGTCCTTGATATTGTGCAAATGCGGGTCAATCCAAAAGGGTCTTAATTTTTACAAATGATGAGAGAAAACTTGTCTTAAATGACAAACCTAGCAGAATTCCTATACCTTCAACTTAATATAATTAGTATTGTACAACTTGAATCACCCTATTCTCAATCGCTTCTTGAGGACAAGCAATCTCAAGGGGGGAGGATTGTCGTGTCCCCATTATGATGAATCCCTAAAACTATCAGAAAATTGTCTTATTCAGAAGACTTTACGATTTTTTGAAAACCCTGATCCATAAAATAACATGCTAAGACAAAACTTCTGCAAGCAATACAAGCATTTATGTTGTGATGATAAGCAGAAGCACGTTATTGAAGAGACCAAAAACATATGCAAATTTAGATAGACGAAATGACTCCCAAGTTGTATGTTCCCAAATTTTGGTGCTTATTTCAATATTATTCAGCTCAGTGTTCTATTTTTTTTGTGGTGTGCCTTTTGGAGATCATTCAAGACACCCTGATTCACACTTACTATTTTTAGTAAGTTACTTGGATGTTTTGCTCATACTTACTATTTATAGTAAGTCACCAGGGTGATCAGTTGGCATCATATCTATATTTGGAAAGTGGATGGATTATTCCCATGAGTTGATATTGGCAATTATAAAGGGTTTAATGATTTAAGTTAAATTATTAAAGTTAAAACAAGTTTAAGTTTAATAATATTAATTATATTAAATGACTTTATGATATGACGACCTAAAAGGGGTTAAAGTGTATTTAAGTTGTTTTCATAAAGTGACTTTATCAAATGACAATATAAAGTCACTTTAATTAATAAAGCTCTCCAGCTTGTTTAAGAAGCTACTTCATAAGGAGGAATTAAAAGTAAAGGATGATTTATCCGACATTGTGCGTGGAGGTTCACATGGAGTTTGAGGAGTCTTTATAAACGAACCTTGTCTTGCTTCAAAAGCTTGCTATGAGAATTTGTTATTGAAGTTATTTCTCTATTGTTACTGATATTTAGTGACCGGATTGTTAAGAGGACGGAAGCCCTTGGAACCAAGAAGGATTGGACAAAATCCCATACCTTCAAGATGGTGGATTCATATGGAGTTCAATCTGGAAATTAATGACAAAGTTTGGTGATAATGGAATTGTTTGAAGTTTTTGTTTTCATGGAGTTTGCCCTTCAACCCAAAGATCAATTTGTAGGTCCCCACCGATTCGACTGTCTTCTTGTTTAAATTCATGGTTAAAGGTCATAGAAGAAGGCGATTTAGTCTCAGGTTTCATTGATCTTCATCCTACATGCATAAGGCATATTCGCATAGATTTCTGGGTGTGATACTTATCTGGGCGGGTACATTTCTCAGTTTTGCAGACGTCTTTCCCCATCATGGAGTTGAAGGAAGTATAGCAAAGTCGCAAACACACATAGACTGAATGCCAAGACATGCAACTCTGATTGGGAATGATTCTCTGATCATTATACGGTTGAGAAAGAGGGACAAGTAGTGACTAGGCAACACTACGGAGGACTCAAGCACATTCAAAGGAATACAGTCAAGTAATGCTTCCATTTAATCAAATACAATGGCTATTTGGGCAGGTGCACACATTCGAGTTTCATCCTAATCATGTTAGGTTACCCCATTTTCCGGTCGTCATTGATGACATCATTCTAGATCTGTTGGTACAGCCTCTTACCAATACACCTTTCTGTTACGATCCTATGTTTCACCGACAGCAACAATTGCGGCATATATGTATTTCGGTTGAGACCCATATCGAAGCGTACACAGGAAACAATTTTGGTATGGTCGACTATCGCTACACGTTTCGGTGTGTTCATACGGTTTTTGGGTCCCAGCCGACACAGACAGGTTTAGCCTACATGGAAGGGATGCATACCAATGACAGTATATAATCATAGCGACCTCAACAATTGTAAAAAAAAATAGTTTTTATTTTTTAAATGTAATGTGATGCGATGCGAATTGATGTTGTATATATGTATTGCAATCAGAATATGCGAACTATTGATGAAATGTGAAAGATTTGTAATTCACAGAGAACTGTACTTAATGCATGTGTAGTTGCACACTTATCAATTCAATTTTGTATAATCAACTATTACTGCTATTTTATATTAGGGCGGTGAGCCACAACAGCAATGAGCCACTCTTTGTATTACTTAACGGGATACTTAATACTTGAGAGTTAACCCTCTCCGTGGTTTTTCCCATCTTGGGTTTCCACGATAAAAATCTAGTGTTATGTGTTGTTGTATTGTTTACTTTCAGTTCTTTTATTTCAGCAAAGTTTAAAGTATGTTATGTGGACAGTTATTCAAATGTTTTAAATATTTCAAGGATATACTAATTCACCCCTCCACTCTCAGTATATCGGATGTTCAACAATTCAAGCATTCTCTCTTATTTGTAGAAGACGTCTTGTAATTTGCACATAACTATCTGAGATAAGGCATCAAAGTCTGATTTCAATGTATGGGTTTGATATTACATTTGATGATAAGTGTTTGTTGTAATGACCATATATGTTTGCTCTATTGGCTGCTAACTGTTTGACAAATTGCTTCTTTATGAATGGAGGTCCGAAACTAGTAGCATTCTTCTAAGTGTTTGATAAAATGCTGATGTATCAAGCTTTGCTATTTTGGTAAAGTTAAATCTCAAATGCTACATGTTTTGGTTCATGCTTTCTTAATACAACGAATACATCAGATTTCTACTGCCAAGCAAATGTTTGACGGAATTCCTATGCAAGGAGTTTGCATTTTGTAATGTGTTTTGGCACAAGGAAAAATCAAAAATTTCAGTTTAGAATCTACATACCAACTGTTTGACAAAATGCTTATGAGGCAACACTATAATTTTGAGGGCAGAATAGTTAAGGGATCTTATAGTGGTATTGGAGCTTTGATTCTGCCAGCCTAAGGGTAGAAGTCAATTTGCTTCAGCTGCATATTACATTAATGGCCAGAATTAAGGATGGTAGATTGTTACCTACTTTCCTTCCTGCTTCACGATCAAAGGAAAAGGTGCCCAGTTGGGAGAAAAAAACAAAGGATCCTACAAAGTTAAGAGAAACAAACAGAACGATCAAAAATTGCAGCGTTCAAATGATGTACATTCAAGGAAAACTAGGCATTCTAAGGTTTCATCTTTATCAACAAGTACAAGTAAAAGGCCTCATGCCAAGGCAACCAATGATGCAATTATGAGCAGCTACCATAAGTATTGCACTCTTCCTAAGGAGATATGTTACCTCCTTTCCTTCACACAATTTATGGGTCTACCAGATGAGGATGATAATGGTTTGGTATCTACAAGTTCATATCAGCAGCAAAGAAGGAAAGAAGAAGAGCAAGGGATGCAAGAACAAGGAAAGAAAAAGGATCTATTTGAAGAGAGGATGGAAAAGAAAGAGGAACCAACTACTTGTGACTTGCAGCCTACACTTGGTCACGGGAAAGATGTTATTGATTGCACGAGTTTTTTGGTAGGAAGCTTGGAGGTAGAGCTATCCTACGAGGCTGATCACACTAGTGCATATGATGGGCATATTGATAGCTCATATGAAAAAAATTTCCAATCAGCCAACGTTGATGACTGCTCATCTTACGTGAGTGTTGATGCTTACGTAGGTCTAGGTGAAATGGTTCCTATATATGGTGCAGGTCCTTCTTGGGATGGATCTACTTTTGACCATAGTGTTGCTCCCACTTCATCTAGACAGATGGGCAATGAAAGATGGCATTAATAGCATTGATATGTGTAATGAAGGACACTCAGTTACTTCATGTGAATCTAAATTCTCTCATACACCTACTAGCTCACTTAATTTGGAGAGACAATTGAAAGTCTCTCAAGATAAAATTGTTGCAGCTCTAGCCCATTTCGATGACACATATGAGACAAAAGGGACTCAAAGAAGAATTCTTACATTTGCAGGTGATCAAGGAAGGGATGAAAGCAGGATAGATAGATAGATAAAAATTTAACGTCCACGAGGCTAAACATGGCAATGAAATCAGATTATCTACATCTTTTTCAGATCATGATCATTTCCTTGATCTTGCAGGGATTTATTCAAAGGCATTGAGGAAGAAAGAAGAAGCAGACACCCTTACCTTTGAGCTCTCGAGCACTAAGGACACCCTAGAGACCACCCTAGTGGCACTAGGTGAAGTAAAAAATCATGTAGATGAGCTTGGTCAAAATTGATTTTGTCACATTCTTCTTCAGCTCAATTAGAAATCCCATCTTCTATGGCATCATCAACTTAAGATGCAACATTCAAATACGACAAGTGTGGAGGACCAGCAAGTAACAGGAGTTGATGAACTACAGGTGGGAGAGTTGGTACAGGAATATTCAGATTGCAACCATGAGACTATTGCAGGTGAGCGTGATTCTGATTGTAAATCAGCTGTGGAGGACGAAACTTGAAATCTCATTGGCAATAATGATGGGAAAACACATGAAGAGTTTGAACTCTTGAAAGAGGAGGAGGATTCACAGGGATGTGCAACTTGCAACTATGAGTAAAAAACATTGACAAGGAATGCATTTGATTTCCAGCAAGTTACACCTCTTGAAGCAGCTCTTGAGGGAGAGCTCTCAAAGGAGGAAGTTGCACAAACATTAGCTTGTTTTGATGTTGCAGATAAACCCATTGAGTACCTCATCTGGATTGTTCATTTTGATGAGGGGCGAAACGGGTCTAGAGACGGAGTCTCAGCACCGAGCCTGCAAACACTTAGATGTGCACTTGGAGTGATCAAATCAGATTGCCTGCAATTGCTTTCGGGAATAGATCGTGCCATCACATTTGCAAGGCAGCTATATAGAGCATTTGCAGGGAGAGGTACAACAAGTTACTTCAAGTTAATGATGGAGTATATGATACTGGGAATAATGAGATAAATGAGGGCAGCAGTGTTTCCGTTATCACTGAAGATGTGCAAGATGATATAACAAGGGTAGAGCGGGATGAGTATGATTCATCTGCACTTAGTAGGCAGATTGTGCATGATAATGCATTTCACCGCAATTACATTGTGAGATGTGCACATTCTTTTTCATTCAGCCCATCTACTAATGACTTGATGCTCCGAATAACGCATAAGACTGGGATGAATGATTGGTATGAGGTTCTTTTTCCTGTTGAGGAAGTGCCCAAATCCTATAGGCCTTCTTGTTTGCTTCTCCAGTATGGTCACCAATTTGAGATACAGGTTAGAGAGGCAATGTTGTGGCAGTTGGCCATTCCATCTATAATCAGTCTAGAGCGACAGGATATTACAGATAATGGGAAAGGTGGATGGCCATTTCACTTGTGGGATCCAGGTGGAACATTCCCATAGATAGTTATGTTTCAGGGAGCTGGTTGGAGAAATTGGAGGGATTTGTATCATCATTTCCCTGGTAGAGTTTGGCATAATGTTGAGCTCCCACCATCATTTGACATTAGAGGTATTTGTGGCTTCAGCTGGAGTGAGGTCCTCAATTGGATTGAGGACGTTCTCATTCATGATAGCAGCACATGGTAGGTTGACTTGATTGATTATGCATGTGAGATGATTTGGGATCCTAGAATCCACATGATTGGTGCACTATTTTTTATGTACCATGACAAGTTGTCTCACAACTCCAAGCATGGTGATGTTTACAACAGAGTAGTGCAACGGATTGGCGGAGCAATGTTTCAGAGGTTGATATGTAATCTAGACATTTCGTTTCAGTGTGCAAGTGCGGATTGCTTGAGAACAAGCAATCTCCGGGAAGGGAGGACTATAATGTCCCCAAATTTTGGTGCTTATTTCAGTATTATTCAGCTTAGTGTACTATTTTATTTGTGGCGTGCCTTCTAGAGATCATTTAGGACACTTCGATTCACACTTATTATTTTTAGTAAGTCACTTGGATGTTTTGGTCATACTTACTATTTATAGTAAGTCACCGGGGTGATCAACTGGCATCATATCTATATTTGGAAAGTGGATGGATTATTCCCATGAGTTGATATTGGAAATTATAAAGGGTTTAATGATTTAAGTTAAATTATTAAAGTTAAAACAAGTTTAAGTTTAATAATATTAATTATATTAAATGACTATGATATGACGACATAAAGGGGGTTAAAGTGCATTTAAGTCGTTTTTAGTTTTTGATATCAATCATTCTGCAAGTATTTTCTTGGTGTAAACAAACCCTGTTATTAGTCCTTTCAAGGGCCAATTTAATGCAAATTTCAAGTTGACTTGAATTGTTGTGTGAAGATCCCATCAGAGGAAGAACAGGGCCCGCTCAACCGAAGGGAGGTGATCTTGAATAGTTTGTTTCTTGCATTTATTTTCCAGTTATCATTTAGTGATTAAGTGATTTCATGTATTTCTTGCATCTGTAGGAATCAACTTATTTCATGTTTGAGTTTCATTCCAGTAGCATTAATCTGTAATTGCTAGATCAATTAAATGTGGTTATGAGTAATTAGATGTTTCAAGTTGTTAACTTAGAACTTTCTTTGTTAGATGTTTATTTTTGTAGAAGTTAAATTAACAGTCAAGAACAATGATTGGAAATTATGATTCGACAGAAGCTTTGTTGGAATGTATTGTGGAACTTAGATTTCAATTCTATTGTGTGATTTAGGTTAACATTTCATTTGACTGCAAGCGTAAGATAGGTTTCCCTTATTGCAAATAGAATAGCTTATCTTTTTGTTGACTAAATTAGTTTCAATTTTGCCTTTAAATTAGATTTCGAGTTCCATGTTTATAGATATTCCACAAGCCAATTCAATGAAAGATTTTGTTTGTCTGTAATAGAATCAGTTTGTTCTTGATTTAGGATCAAGTTAGAGGTTAAATTAGAATAGATCTGAAGTAGCAATTAGCTTAGTCCGGTTGTCATCCTTTAGAATTAGTCATAGAAGAACTCCTAATGGCTACTAGCATAGCAAGATCCTGAATCAAGACATTGTATACAGTGCAAAAACCCCCCAATTCATGATACTCCTTATCGCAAAAACCCAATCAGAAAAAAAAAACCCACGATTTTTATGCAAAAAATTGTTCAAAAACTTCTAAAAAGATTCACAAAATTTTCAGGTAGGCACCACAAATTTTATTTAAAATAAAAAATCAGCCAAAATTCTTGGAAAGTATACCTCTGCTCTGATACCATAAAATGATTGAAATATTTGATATTATTAGAATAATATCTTCGTAATATCCTGGTTATTAATCTTTTAATGGTCAAATATTGTAAATATCTTGTAAATATTAGAATGTTCCTAATATTCGTTTTATTCTTTCGTTATTAGAATGTTTCTAATAACATTATTCTTTGTAAACTATAAATGAGTCTTGCTCATTCATTAATTCATCTAATATTTTAATAATTACCTATGTAATATGGTATCAGAGCCAGATTATTCTTTAGGAAAAATTTATAATTTCTTCATTGAAATTATTTGTACTAAATTTTTAAAACTTATTCTGGAATTAGTTTTTGCAGAAATTCTTCAAACAAACCGTTTAGGGTTTTTTGTCACATTTTGAAGACCTTTTTGCTCTACTTGTGGATCTCTTCTATAACCCGTGTAGGGTTTTTTGAGGCCCTTTCTGTGGCTTTTTATTGCTCCATCGACAATTTTTATGGTCTATCTGCAAACCACTGGGGATTCACTCTGAGATTGGCCGACATTGAAAACACATTTTCGCGTTTTTTCGTTGGTTGTGTCATCGATTTTGTGATGACCCCCTTTTTAGCAGGTATTGGCAGTGGCTTGATTAGCTCATCATCGTGACCCTCATGAGCTGATGCCTGGTTTTGAGGGTCCCAGTTGGCAGACTTTCTATTTTTAGTAAGTCTGGGCTTACTATTTTTAAAGTTAGTTTGGTCGATTTCCATTTCTGGCAGGGCAGTATCGGCAGTAGTCAGTATTCCAGACGATGTTTAGTTTGTGCAGTTCTTTGGCTGGGGACTTATAGTAAGTCAATTTTAGGCAGTTGCTAATTTTGGCAGTGCAGTGAATGGCTATGTCAGTCTGGCATGATCGGCAATGGATGCGGGATTTATCGCATGAGTTCATATTTATTAATTAATAGTTATTAATTAATATTTATAAAATATTAATTAATAATAAAGCCACATTATTATAATAATACTTTATTATTATAATAAATTAGAAGTTGTTAATTAAAAGAGTTGTGAATTGAAACTCTTTTTGGGAAACTGTGGCCAAGGATGGATTATAAATATGAGATCATTTCTTTGGGATTGGATCGATTGATTTTATTATATTTTGTTTGTTTTCTCTGAGGAGAAGTTTCTGAGTTGTAAATCAAATCCCTTGCTGAGGTATAAGGGTTTGATACTGAATCGATTTGGCATCTGGAAGACTGATTTTTCTAGAACCATTTCTTCAATTGGTTGCTGAAGTATAACCAATTTTGCTTCCTTCGTATTGTTTGCCTGTGACTGGAGGGAGTTATTCATTCTGAGATCTGAATTTATTTGTTGAACTGGGTCCTGCAGAAGAGGTCGATTTATATTTTTGGAGGGTGGAATTATTTCGGAAATTCGAATTCAAGAAGCTTTGTTGGTGAATTCGTATGGGGGTGTTTGTGGTTGAACGTTGTGGATGATTTGTGACAAGGTGGCATTTAAAGTGTTGGTCGTACATTAGAGTTTGAGGAAGCGGCAATTTGCTATCAAAACGTGGCATCATTATTGCTAGTGTATGTCGTGGGAGTTAGTGGTTTCAGATTGTATGGGATCGTGGTGCTGGTCTATCAATTCTTCAGCTGCTTAGCATTCAGAAAATCAGAGACAGCTGGCGTGGGGTTTGGTGTATGGTCGTGGCACAGCACAGTCATTAACAATATCAACGCTTTAATGGTATGTTAGTTGGAAAAAACATACAGCCCTTACAATTTCAGTTGTACTGATTGAATTGTTTATTTTCAGATAAATACAAAGACTATTGTTTGCTGAATGAATACAAGGCTGTTGTTTGATGAATCGTTTTTTATATTGAAAATTTTTCACAAAAACAAAGAGATTGAATGTAATTTCCAGAATTTGCGCCAAATAAGCATTCTGAAATAATTGTGTATGCTGGGTGAGAATTGTCAAACTGAAGATGTATATTTAAATAAAGGAATTATTGTTAGAAATTGTCATCTTCATGCAAAATCAAATTGCATTATCAAAGAGCCGGGTCAGACTCATTACAGTGGTATCAGAGCCATCTTCTTGCCATCTTGTGGGCTCGGAAAATATTTATGCAGATTTGTTGTTATAGTTAGAGTGATCAGCACTCCTGCATTTTAGCTATGGATAGATACAGGCGGCTTAGCTCCGAGAGCCGGCACAGCAGTGCGGGAAATAATGACAAAATAGATACACAAATGGAGAGACTTAGGCTTCATCAGCAGAGGATGGTGGCAAATTTATCGGATCCAGAGACAGTAGATAGGGCAACGAGGTACATAGTTTCTGCTTTCCGTAGGCCGGCATCGAGATCACAAGGTAGGAGGCTTGAGTTTTCCCTGACAGGTGTCCGAGATGTGGACCCACCAGTATATAGTACGACACCTACTCATGTATTTGATGATAGACACTCTACACATAGACAGGTGGACGTGTCCGTGGTAGACTGAAGTACTGAGCTTCAGCGGGTTGAGGCTTTCCGAGTAGTTGTTGCAGTGGGTGCAGAGACAGTTGACACAGTAGTTGCCTTTGATGGTTTAGATTCTCTCGAGGAGAGAATTGTTATCGGAGACTTATATGTCAGCTGTCGTAGTGTAGCTTCGGAGCGAGAGGCAACACCCCTCTCAGGTGGGATAGGCAAGAGCATGGAGCTACCTTGTTGTGGTATTGATGATCAGGGTGTTACAGCTAAGTCGGCAGATGTCGGCTCATTTTTGGGAGTTATTGATTCACATCCTGACATCGATTCAGATGTACAGAGTCAGGAGATAGCAGTTGAGCATCTGTTAGGGGATGTAGATGCAGTGAGTATGAACACTTTGGATGATGATGATATAGACTGCATGGGGGATGACATTCCTTATCAGATATTGGGCAATGACTCTGAGGTGCTCTTGGATGGGTCCTAGGATTAGGACTCACGGGGACTCTCTGTTATTGGCGATGCTACTAGGGTTTCCGCTTCTTCTTCTGACGTGTTGGTTGTGGTACCGACGAGATGTATCGCAGTTGCAGATGTGTGCGAGGACAGTAGCACACATGGGGTGAGCAGTTCTGGGTCAATTTACTGTCACAGTGCAGTCAATGGGACGAAGAGCTTGCATAAGAGGCAGGGTGTACAGAGGCATCATGTGTCTAGTCAGCTAAAGGTGAGTGACAGAGACATCTCTTCAGTTGTTGAGCATTTTGATGTGATTCGTCAGATGTTAGCCGCATCTGGTTGGGGTGCTCCTATGTCAAATGAGCACAGTGATATTAGTCTTTCCCTAGCAGAGGTTAATGCGCTTCGAGAGGCTGTCAAGGTCTTGAAGCATAATTACACAGTTAGTTGCTAACAGGGATTACCTTCTAGAGTGGGGCAGTACCTGTTATGAGACATTATTGGGGAAAGAGGAGGTGGTTGAGCTTACCCAGGAGTGTGAGGTGACCGTGGACTCACAGCAGTGTACCCAGTTGGCTTTACATGAGTCACAGTCACTATTGGAGGTGACCATAGAGTTGGAGCATTTCGGTCCACACCAGCCCTAGACCCAGTTTAGTTGCACATTGAGGTGGTTGGTGGTGAGTTGGCTTCTATGGTTGGGGATGAGGGACATGATGATGTGGCAGACACATCCGTTAAGAATTTGGGCGTAGCACGTATAGAGGAGGTGAGAGCATTAGTGGAGACGAGCTCTCATAGTGATTCGCTTCCGTCTCTTGGAAGCAAATCTATTTCCACATTTCATACAGCTGGTAGCAATGCCACATTTACCGGAGGATCAGTTGTGGGGTTGCGGGGAAGCAGGTTGATGCTTCCACGTATAATTTTTATTGCAGCGAGACATTCATGGAGTATCTTCTTGAGAGTGCAGACTTGCAGGGGAGTTCGTACCGAGTATCTGAGGGTACTCTCGTTCGAGGTTGTTGCGCTATACAACGCTTAGTGGGGAGTATTGTAGAGACCTTGGCTACAATGCTTCCCAACAGGGATTTTATGGTTGGGTTTGCTGAGAGGGTTGCCCAGGATCCTACCTAGCCTGCAGTTACGCGGAGTCAGAGATTGGAGCCATCTCCTGATTCCCAGTTTGGTAATGATGAGCCATTGACAGAGATTGGGGCTTCCTATCGACATTACCGTGAGGTGTGCTCATCCCATTTCGTCGACCCACAGGCAGAGGATTTAGTTCTACATCGATATGGGTGGGCTCCAGTTTCATACCATTCGTTGTGGGATGGGTTAGTACCATCCTTTGCAGATGGAATTGGCAGTTGCAAGTTGGACCACTTGCAGTATCGATATTCCAGGGACAGTTTATCAGAGGTTAGTTTCGGTGGAAGGGACTCAGGTATTGGCAGAGTGGGTGTTTCAGTTGGGCTGAGTTCCGCTGAGTTGTTTCTCCCATCGGCACCTACAGTCATTCTTCGAATGATGTTGTCCTTGATGTCAGTTATTTGGGTGTTGGCACTACAGGGGCCAGTTGTGGGCGACAGTGATACTACACAGGTTCACCCTTGGGATCCAGGTGGATTGTGATATACAGTTGCTTAGGGATTGCTTGGGGACAAGCAATCTTGGGGAGGGTAGACTGTGATGACCCCCTTTTTAGCAGGTATTGGCAGTGGCTTGATCACCTTATCATCGTGACCCTCGTGACCTGATGCCTGGTTTTGAGGGTCCCAGTTGGCAGACTTTCTATTTTTGGTAAGTCTGGGCTTGCTATTTTTAGTAAGTCAGTTTGGTCAATTTCCATTTCTGGTAGGGCAGTATCGGCAGTGGTCAGTATTCCAGACGATGTTCAATTTGTGCAGTTCTTTGGCTAGGGACTTACTATTTATAGTAAGTCTATTTTTGGCAGTTGCTAATTTTGTTAGTGCAGTGGATGGCTATGTCAGTCTGGCATGATCGGCAATGGATGCGGGATTTATCGCATGAGTTCATATTTATTAATTAATAGTTATTAATTAATATTTATAAAATATTAATTAATAATAAAGCCACATTATTTTAATAATACTTTATTATTATAATAAATTAGAAGTTAATTAAAAGAGTTGTGAACTGAAACTCTTTTTGGGAAACTGTGGCCAAGGATGGATTATAAATATGAGCTCATTTCTTTGGGATTGGATCGATTGATTTTATTATATTTTGTTTGTTTTCTCTAAGGAGAAGTTTTTGAGTTGTAAATCAAATTCCTTGTTGAGGTATAAGGGTTTGATACTGAATCGATTTGGCATCTGGAAGACTGATTCTTCTGGAACCATTTCTTCAATTGGTTGCTGAAGTATAACCAATTTTCCTTCCTTCGTATTGTTTGCCTGTGACTGGAAGGAGTTATTCATTCTAAGATCTGAATTTATTTGTTGAACTGGGGCCTGCAGAAGAGGTCAATTTATATTCTTGGAGGGTGGAATCGTTTCAGAAATTCGAATTCCAGAAGTTTTGTTGGTGAATTCGTATGGGGGTGTTTGTGGCTGAACGTTGTGGATGATTTGTGACAAGGTGGCGTTTGAAGTGCTGGCCATACATTAGAGTTTGAGGAAGCGGCAGTTTGCTATCAAAACGTGGCATCATTATTGCTAGTGTATGTCGTGGGAGTTAGTGGTTTCAGTTTTGTATGGGATCGTGGTGCTGGTCTATCAATACTTCAGCCACTTAGCATTCAAAAAATCAGAGACAGCTAGCGTGGGGTTTGGTGTATGGTCGTGGCACAACACAAAGTCATTAACAATATCAACGCTTTAATGGTATGTTAGTTGGAAAAAACATACAGCCCTTACAATTTCAATTGTAGTGATTGAATTGTTTATTTTCAGAATAAATACAAAGACTATTGTTTGCTGAATGAAGACAAGACTGTTGTTTGATGAATCATTTTTTATATTGAAAAGTTTCACAAAAAACAAAGAGATTGAATGTAATTTCCAGAATTTGCGCCAAATAAGCATTCTAAAATAATTGTGTATGCTGGGTGAGAATTGTCAAACTGAAGATGTATATTTAAATAAAGGAATTATTGTTAGAAATTGTCATCTTCGTGCAAAATCAAATTGCATTATCAAAAAGCTAGGTCGGGCTCATTACAGATTTCTTTTCAACGCCATGCATTTTTTACACCTGTATTTGTTATCGTGTTTGCAGTTTATTTCGGCACCTCTTCTAAGAGTTTTTTTAACTACACGACCTCTCTTTTGGTCAATTTTTTTTTGGAAACGACAAGTGTTTTTTTGCAAAACGAAAAACGTTTTTTTTTCTACAAACGAAAGACATTTTCTCTGCAACTTCCGACCATCACAGAGGTTGTTTTTGGCTCTCTTAGGGATTGGCGCCATCCATGAGAAGAATACCCGTGTCTAAGGCTTCATTTTTGTAGATTTTTTGCTCTTATATCAAAATATCCAACCTTCCAGTCAGCTGGCTAGGGTTTTCTCAAAACCCTCTACGCTTTTTGTTGTCGGGTTGAATTTTTTATTACAAATTCTTGGTGGGTTTTTTTCAAGCTTTTCTGGGTTTGTCTCAAAATTTTGTGTCTTCCGAAATTTCTACATTGGGATCTATGCC
The DNA here is from genome assembly GCA_018584345.1 of Thuja plicata. NCBI lineage: Eukaryota > Viridiplantae > Streptophyta > Pinopsida > Cupressales > Cupressaceae > Thuja > Thuja plicata. The sequence continues at coordinate 2,158,436 of MU226802.1, forward strand.
TGGATATTTGTTATTGAGCCTTCAAATCAATGCATGTTTTTTATCTCAATCTTGTTCAAACCGCATTTTCATGTTGATCTTATGCCTCGATATTCATGCCACCATTCAGTCAACCATCTTTGACCTCAATATTCTGCAATGACATCTTTGACGAATATTCTGCTTGAGGGGAGTTAGAAATTCAATGGCAGAAACTATAATACTTGGAAGTAGTGTATGATGACAACTTTTGAATACAGATGTCTTGAAAAAATTGTTTTGGGCAAGACTTCTCGTCCTGAAGATGAAGGCAAAGAGCAAGAAAAATTTGATGAGCAAAATTGGGAAGCTGTTATGCTCATCAAACTTTCAGTCACTGATGATCAGCTCCCTCAAGTTCCTTCTGGCAAATCACCTACGAAAATTTGGATGCATCTCAAAAGTTTGCATGAAACTTCTGATGAGAGTCGTGCGTTCTTCTTAAAGAACATGCTCTTCACAATCATGACGGATGAACAAGTGTCCCTGCAGGATCATCTCAATAAAATCAAAGACATTCGAGATCAGTTGGAAGCAATCGGACGCAAATGGAAGAAGACATGGTGGTGATCACCTTGAAAAGTCTTTCATCTTTTTATGAGCACTTTGTTGAAACTCTCAACATTGCTTCCACTCATGCTGATGTATCATTTTCCGATCTCTGCATTATGCTTTTACAGCAAGATTGCTAGAAACAACAATTCGGTAGTGGTACTATAATGTCCCTAGTATTCTTGGTTCGTTTCTTAGAGGTGAAACTGCAAAAAGGACGTTAGTATGAACAATATGGAACTAAATCTGCATATAAGAATTAATTAACATCTACCCCATTACCAATCCCTACCAAAAGAAAGTCTACCAAGTCGGGCTCATAATCTTAATGAGGAACCTTTTGTTCCTCTATAAATCTTGTCGTCGCCCTCTGGAGCGCATCCTTAGGGACTTCCTGAGTGAAGTCTGCCAAGTCGGGCTCATGACCTTAATAAGGATCTTCTATAATCCTTTGGCCCGATCTTGTCGTCGTCCACTGGAGTGCAACACTCAGGGCACTAGGCTAACCATTATTTGGTTCATTCCTCTTCTTGGAAGAGCGTCCTCTATCCAAGGCTTTAGGTTGGTCAATAAATGACCCATTCCTCTTCTTGGTAGGGGCCATCCCTATCCAAGGCACACTTTGCATATACATTAGTCATCAGTGTACACTGACTGTAATGACCCTCACCAGTAGGATCACTAAAATTCCCCACATCTGAACTGTGGCAATTCGTCAAACACTTGGCATGCACTGAATGGTTTGTTTGCAATGAGGTGTTTTCAATGTGATAATTGTTTTGCGCATCAAATGCAATTGAGATAACAATACCAATATAGGAATAATACAATTGAACAATAAAGCAAAGATCTTTTATATCAAGAACTCTTCTAATTTTGATTACAATTTTCAAAGTACATGACTGTGACGAATAATATTCAGAATACAATGCAAAGTTCTAAGACAGTGTGAACAATACCCTTGCTATGCACTCTATATATAATACCACCCAATACAACATATAACCAAGTCTGAATTTAGAGGACTGGTTGTATGACTGTTACAACTTCAGATTTATGTCATAGTGATATATGAACTGATCAATGTCCTTACAAGATACTGTCCTAATTTAGCTATCAATAGCAATGTCGAAAATAGAGACTGATTACAATAGCAAATAATGCAAGAACAGTACTATTCAGACCTGTTTATTAATGACTGTTACATACATCCCTTATGCATATTTTTGGCATTCAATACATCAACAAATAATTCATGAAGTGC
>MU226802.1:2161102-2197295 GCA_018584345.1 Thuja plicata
TTCTTCAAGAGCAAATATGACCATCAGATCTGCAAAATGACTCTCTCTCCAAACCATTTGCCTACGAGAGTCGATGATAGGCAAATCCGTCATGAAAGAACATGTCTCTAGAAAGGGGACATGACACTGACACAATAATGGGCACCTGATCCCCCTTTAATTTTCAATGTTTAATGGAATTTCCATTCCAAATCTCTTTCATAATTCAACATAAAGTTCATCATCAATTAATTCATTATATTATTCTTTACACTAAATACATTTATAAATCTGAAATGCTTATATATAATTTATGTTAAAAATATTCTCACATAATTTCTGAATAATTCATTACTGAAATTCTGGAATCTAATATATATATATATATATATTTAATTCATGTTTTAAAAATATTCTCACATAATTTCTGAATAACTTATCAATGAAATTCTGGAATCTAATATATATATATATATATTCAGATATTTAATTCATGTTTTAAAAATATTCTCACATAATTTCTGAATAACTCATCAATAAAATTCTGAAATCTATATATATATATATATGCTGAACGTATTCTCTCCCTTTCCGTTTTACTTCCCTTTTTCTTCTTTTTTCTGTGTTCTGCTGTCTTTTTCCTTTCCTTCATTTCCTATTTTTAATCTGTCTTATTTATTTCTCATGTCTTCCTTAAAGAGTTGTGACTCTTCAATCCTTGATGAAGTATTGTGTCCCTTCCTTATAATCGTTTCTAATGTATATACTGCTCTTTTCCGTAATGATTTTTTCTACCCCCGTTTATTTCTTTCCTTTTGATGTATATGTATAGGAGTGGGAGGGGGAGTCACGTCCCCTCCCCTCTTGGTCGCATCCTTTGGTGCCGACCTGTTAGGCTGCCGTGGGTATTTGGATTATTATAATAGATATATATTATGACATTAATTATTATAATATTTGTTTAATACATATTATTTATTATAATATATATTTATATAATATATATTATAATGTATGGTATTAATTATTATTTGTTATATGATGATAATCGTATTTTTATTTATTTTCCAACATATTTTATAATGTGTTATATTTATAATTGTGATTAATTATTAATAACACATATATTGTTATTTCTAATTTCTTAATCAATTGTCTTTATATTGCTAAGGTAAAAAGCACCATAATTATGTTCATCTGATGCATTTGTTCACATGCCAAAGAAATAATATATTGCGGTGAATGTTAGGAATCCATAAGATATTTTGGTTGTCATTTCACCCCTAGATAATCATTACGTCATACACAGTAAGATATTGATCATATATTAATTAATATTGATTAACAATATTGATCAATATATTGGTTAACAATATATTATTAACTAATTATATTAATCAATAATATTGTATTGATTAATAATAACATTATATATTACTAATGTGGTTAAGTAAAGATTTTAAACATATATGAATAACATATTAGTTTTATCGATTATGGCTTGTGATGACTTGTGATGGTTTCTTATTTCTTTTAATAATAAGTTTAAATCTTTAATTAAAACTTATTTAATCTTATATCGTCTTTATTTATATTATTTAATATTATTATGTATTAAATCCTTATTTGAAAAGGGGACATCATAGGTACCAATTCATCTTCCACCGAACAAGCTTTTTCAGCCAAAGGCAACTCTCAGTTTTCTCAATCTTCTCAACAGAATCCCTCTACTCAGTCATCAGAAGGCCCAAAAAAGAAAAATATTCAATGCAACTACTGCCATAAGTTTGGTCATATGAAGTTGGAGTGTCGTAAATGCTTAGCTGCGCAAGCCAAGCAATTTGGTTCACAACCTAAAGCACATGCAACGGAGCACACTGAGCAAAGTGAGTCTACCTTTTATGCCTTCAAGGCTAATAGACCTACAAATCATATAAAATATTATGCCTGGTATATTGATTCAAGTGCCTCCCGCCAGATCACTCATTGTCAGGATTGGTTCACAAATTTTCAGCCATTCTCAAATTCGGTTAATTTTGGAGGGGAAGAGTACACCATTGTCGGAAAGGGTAACATGCATATTCATTCTGGAGGGAGGAAACTGATTTTCCTTTATGTGTACTATGTTCCAGGAATGGAGCTCAACCTTCTCTTAGTCAATCAGATTCTGAGACATTCTTCTCGACTAGATGTGACCTTCAGTTCACATCAGTGAAGTATAATTGATTAAGAGACTCAGTCTACTGTTCCCATAGGTTTGGAAGATCATGGTCTATTCAGACTTGATGATTCTGGTGAATCTCAAGCCCTTGCTATGGCAGCCTAGCGCTCCTCTATTAGTACACTCTGGCATCAGTGGTATGAAGTTGGAGTGTCGTAAATGCTTAGCTACGCAAGCCAAGCAATTTGGTTCACAACCTAAAGCACATGTAGCGGAGCACACTGAGCAGAGTGAGTCTACCTTTTATGCCTTCATGGCTAAATGGCCTACAAATCATGTAAAATCTCCTGCCTAGTATATTGATTCAAGTGCCTCCCACCACTTCCCTCATTGTCGGGATTGGCTCATAGATTTTCAGCCATTCTCAAATTCGGTTATTTTTGGAGGGGATGATTACACCATTGTCAGAAAGGGTAACATACAGATTCAGTCTGGAGGCAGGAAACTGTTTTTCCTCCACGTGTACTTTGTTCCAGGAATGGAACTCAACCTTCTCTTAGACAGCCAAATTTTGAGACATTCTCCTTGGCTAGATGTGACCTTCAGTTCCCATCAGTGCAGTATCATTGATTCGGAGACTCAGTCTACTGTTCCCATAGCTCTGGAAGATCATGGTCTATTCAGACTTGTTGATTCTAGTGAATCTCAAGCGCTTGCTATGGCAGCCCAGCGCTCCTCTACTAGTACACTCTGGCATCAATGGTATGGGCACTTAAATGTGCACTATTTTTCTCAACTTGTTCGGGAAGATCTTGTCACTGGATTGTCAGAGGTTCAGACTCAGAACCTTGGAGTTTGCGGAGCATGTCAGGCTGGGAAGCAGCATCACACTCTGTTTTCCAATGGCGACTCCTAGAGAGCTTCTAAGGTATTACAACTGGTCCATGCTGATATTTATGGACCTATGGCTACTCCTGTTACTGGGTCTAGGTAATTTTTACTTTTTGTTGATGATTTCAGTCGTACAATGTGGGTATATTTCCTTCATCAGAAATCAGAGGTGTTTGTTTTGTTTCAAAAGTTCAAAGCATTTGTAGAAAGAGTCTAGTCAACATATTATTACTCTTAGAACTGATAATGGGGAAGAATTTTGTTCCTCTGTTTTCTCCCATTTCTGTGAACATGGCATAAAGCGCCAATTAACAAAACCATTCACCCCTCAATAAAATGGTGTCGTTGAGCATAGAAACCACACTATCATTGAAACAGCTCGGTCTATCTTGAACACAAGTGTGTTCCAGAGAAATTTTGGGAGGCAGCCCACACTGTCGTCTATCTTCTCAACCACTCTCCTACAGTGGTTATCAAGAAACAAACTCTGGAAGAGACCTAGTCAGGCCGTAAGCCCAGAATCAATCATCTCAAAGTTTTTGGCTCCACTGCTTTTGTTTGGATCCCTGATGCTAAACGCACCAAGTTGGATGCCAAGAGCCAAAAACTTATGCTAATTGGTTACAGTGATAATCACAAAGCCTACCGACTGGTTGACATTGAGACTAATCGTCTCATCTTTAGCCGTGATGTGGTCTTTGATGAGGAACGAGGGTCATTTCAACTCTCTCCTCCAGTTATGAATTCAGCAGATCAGTCTCTCCAGGCTCAAGACTTGGGTGTCCATCTTCCATTAGGTCCACCAGATGGGAGGGCTCCAGCTGAGAAGACTCCAGTTGTTCCTCTTCTTGCATCTCCACCAGCTCCTCCTGCAGGATCACCCAGACATGCAGCTCCACAACCTGATTTCCTTAGCATTCATTCGATCTTCTATTTGATGATGATGATCCTGTTCCACCTCCTTCTGATGTTGGCATGTCTACTCTCCGCCCTAAATGGTGGGCTAAGACGATTGGAGATCTTCATGATGATGAGCTCATTGAGGGTAGAATTGCTCGAAAAAGAGCAAACCTTCTAATTCTGTAAATTTCGCTCTCATGGCCAACATTCCCAGTGTGTATGAGCCTCAAACATACACAGAGGCCAAAGGTATACCTGAGTGGGAAGAAGCTATGAAGACTAAGCAACATAGTCTGTTGAAAAATAACACTTGGGTTCTGTCAGATCTTCCTTCAAGAAAGAAACCCATCAGATGCAAATTGGTCTACAAATTTAAATGTAAGGTTGACGGTACTTTAGATAAGTACAAGGCTCGTCTCGTTGCCAAAGGCTTCTCTCAACGTGAAGGAATTGATTATGAGACCTTTTCTCCAACAGCAAAGATGAGCACCATCAGATTAGTCCTAGCCATGACAGCGCAATGTAGCTTCAACGTCCATCAAATGGACATCAAGAGTGCCTTCCTAAATGGTGAGTTACACGAAGAGGTTTACATGACGCAACCTCTTGGATTCAAGGTTGGCGGTAAAGAGCACTAGGTACTCAAACTGATGAAAGCCCTCTATGGCCTCAAATAGGCTCCTCGGGCATGGTACATGAAGATTGATAAGTACCTTACAAATCAGGGTTTCCAGAGGAGTCCTAACTCGAATCTATATGTCAAGACTACTGGCAGTGACATCATCCTTCTAGTTATTTATGTTGATGATCTAATCATCACTAGCAGTTCGGCATCTTTGATTCAAGAAATCAAACAGAATTTATGCCAGTATTTTGACATGACTGCCCTTGGGCTTCTACACTACTGCCTAGGTGTTGAGGTTTGGCAGCAGTCTCATGGTATCTTCATCTCTTAGTCTAAGTATGCCAGGGCTCTGCTAGACAAATTCAAAGTGCAAGACTGCAAACCTGTGTCTACACCTATGGAGTTTGGCCTGAAATTGTCAACCAAATATGGTTCTCCAGTTGAGAATGAATCTGCATTCAGGAAACTAGTGGGCAATTTAAGCTATCTCACCGTCACTAGACCTGATCTGAGCTTTTCAGTAAGATACATATCTAGCTTCATGACAGCTCCTACTTCAGAACATTGGGCTACAGCGAAGCGCATCCTACGCTATGTCAAGGGCACTCCTGACTTTGGTATTCTCTATGGTCATACCAAAGATCCCAAGCTCATCAGGTTCACAAATTCGGATTTGGGAGGCTCTGTTGATGATGAAAAGTCCACTTCCGGGTATGTATTCAGTTTGGGTACAGGTGCTATCACTTGGACCAGTAAGAAGAAACTAGTTGTATATCTTTCCTCGGCATAAGCTAAATATCGAGGAACAGTCAAAGTAGCTTGTAAGGCGGTTTGGCTTCGAAGGATGCTTTCAAACATCCAGATATATCAAGCAGGCCCTTCACCCCTCTTCTGTGACAATCAAGGGGTGCTCAAACTCGTTGTCTTCCATGAGCAAACCAAACACATTGAGCTTCATTGTCACTTCATCCGTCAGCTTGTTGAAGATGGATCCGTCGATTTGCAGTATGTTCCGAAAGCAGACCACACTACAGATTCTCACCAAGTCCCTACTTCCAGAGAAGTTTGTTAAGTTTATGAGGCTCCTTGGTGTTGTTGACAGATTGACCATTAAGGGAGGGTATTAGAATAATATCTCCGTAATATCCTGGTTATTATTCTTTAAATGGTCAATATTGTCAATATCTTGTAAATATTAGAATGTTTCTAATATTCGTTTTATTTTTTCGTTATTAGAATGTTTCTAATAACGTTATTCTTTGTAAACTATAAATGAGTGTCTTGCTCATTCATTAATTCATCTAATATTTTACCAATTACCTGTGTAACAGATATTAAACAAAGAAGCAAAAGACTACTTAAATAAGAGATTAAAAAAGATCTTTCCATAACGAAAATGATTGACAACTAAAAAAAGTGAAGGATAAGAGCTAAACTGAAGAATAAAAGAAAGTTACTAAAAATGCTATTAACTAAAAACACTATCCTAATATCCTAATTGACCATTATAAACCAACTATAACAAAATATTATTTTAATAATTGTCAAAAAAATTCAAAAACATTTTTTTGAAACACCTATTTTTTCCACAAACAAGACCAGCCTACACATGCCCTAGCAATTCTTGATCATCCAAAAAAATTGGAAACATGTCCAAAGCACTTGTTTTTCAAGATATAAGGGGCAGCCCAGACATCCCCTAGCCATCCTAGGGACAGCTAATCATCCCATATAGCCTGGTCAAAATAAAATGCATTTTAGAAAAAAACAAAACTTTAAAAAGGTGATGGGGTGCCCACAAGGAGCCCCACATCCCTTTACACCAAAAAAGACCAAAACACACTCATTTTTCCATTTTACATATTATGAATACAAAGAAAAACAATTGTGAGAGAAGAATAGCAATGAGAAGGCGGTAGGGAACCAAACCTACATTAACTTAAAATTGATAAAATTATGAAAAATGGCATACGCCCCTTGAAGGTTTTTGTCTCAAAACTAAAAGCTTTACTTTGGGCTTCATGGCGATGGCTCCACCCCTTGACCTGCCCTACATTGCAACTGAGAGTGCCCCAAGGGCATTATCCCAAAACCCTGCAAGGGGCATTGTCCCTTGACCCTACTAGGAGCACTACCCCTCATTCCCACTTACAACTGTATGCAACCAACTGAAAGAAATAGGCTTACCTCTCAACATTCAAAGAAATTGGTGGTCATGTATACTACCTTGAGACTTTAGGATTTACAAACTCCTGAGTATCCTCAAATTCCAATTGCACATTGGGATTTTGTTCTCGAAGATGCGATACAAGTTGACAAGGAGACAGAAAAGAAATTGGTTGGGGCTCCATTGGCGGAGGAAGTCCCTCATTGTGGCAATGAACAAACTTTGATTTTGATGTAGTGTTAGCAAATGTTGGTTAGGGGCAGCAACATATTTTCTATGTTTTCTCATTTTGTAATTGAAACTTGCAGCCTTTGGGATTGTTGTTATAATTTTTATATACTATATATGCACATTGACAATGAAAACAATTAAATTTTATTAGTTTATTTGGCAACCCTCATGTGAAATCTCAATTCATCTCTAATGTTATGTATTAAGGTTCTATAATGTAAATGAATTTTTTATCAATGTTATCATATGAATATTTAAAATCTCCTATATTTTTTAATTTTCCCTATTTTTAATAGTTGTCCCTTGTCGTTCCCAAAAAATCCATCCCAAAAATTTGTTCCCCTATCCCTATCAGTCCCATACCAGATAACATGGTGTATAATAAACAAACACTACTTGTTGATGTGAGTCTTGTGACCACTCCAACATGCAGGATAAAATACTAAGTACTGAAATGATAATCGATTGATATTCAATTAATTACAAAAGAGACGAAAGCTCCTTAAATAGAGATTACAAGCAAAGTTTCTAAAATAGAAGCGAAAGACAGAAAAGAAACATTCTAAATAAGAATTAACTATGAAAAGAAAGATCATAATTGAACGACCATTATAGAAACACTACATAATTATTTTAACACCCTCCCTCAATGGTCATTCTATTAACTACCCTATAGAAGACTTGACAAAATCTGCAGGTCAGTTGGCTATGAATACATAGAAGGCTGCCCCTTCTCTTCAGAACTCTCTACGACATGAACCTGCTACTGAGACCCTCTCTAGTTCTACAGAACTTCTAGATATGACCAATATTACCACAATCTGTCAACAACAATCCTTCCAACCTGGCATTATGTAACAAAGCCATCCCTCTCTTTATTCAAAGACATCGAGATCAGCTTAAAAAGCTTTGATTTTTGTTGCCAAAAAAATCAAAAATAATGAAACCACAATTTTGTGAAAAATTTGTCAAATCCTCAATGCAATGTTGAAATCACATACCTTCGTTTTTGTGGAAAAAACAGTTAAAACATATAAAACCACAACTTTTAGGACAAAATCATAACAATCCCTCCCTGATTTTTATGGAAAAAATCATACAAAACCATGTCATGATTTTTTGTGGAAATAAAATCAGAAAACCCTCCATGATTTTTTGTGGAAAAATATCAAAAAAACCTCCATGATTTTTTTGGAAACAAATCAGAAAACCCTCCATGATTTTTTTGTGGAAAAAAATAGAAAACCCTTAATGATTTTTGTGGAAAAAAATCAGAAAACCCTCTAGCAGAAAGAACCCACGATTTTTAAAGAATTGTGCAAAAAACCAAAAAACACAAAAAAACTCGCACTGCAGCCCTTCATCACGCAGTAAAACAAAAAACGTCGAGCGGAAAATAGAAAAGTCCCACAATTTTTGCCAAAATATCATCCAAAAAGAACCTACAAAAAACAACAGACTTTGCATGGTAGAAGAACAACCTTTAGCGGGCCTTAAAAACCCCTATGCGAGTAAGCCAGAAAAAAATGCCGAAAAAAACATTCGCAATCTGCCAGACTTCTGCTCAAAGATTCAATAAAAAACTCTTTCAATTTTTTAGAAAAAGAAAAATCGATTCAGAAAAACTTTTGGAAATAAATTCCAGGTTAATACCCACAAATTGTTTTTAGAAATTTCATCAAAAAAACTCAACCCACTTTGATACCATGAAATGATAATCAAATGATATTCAATTAATTCAAAGGAGACAAAAGCTCCTTAAATAGAGATTACATGCAAAGTTTCTATAACATAAACAAAAGATAGAGAACAAACATTCTAAGTAAGAACTAACTACAAAAAGGAAAAATCCTAATTTAAAGACCATTATAGAAACATTACATAATTACTTTAACGCGTATCCTATACTCTCTTGAAGAAGGAAACCTTAGATGCTAAACAATTTGGCAATGTGTGATCAACTAAGACAACCCAAAGATTTACAATGCACACTAGCGACTTTATGTTGTATATAACTCAGTGGATATGATGTGCTCTTGCTGGTAATCACGGGAGGACTTACACTATTCTTTCATGAAAATCTAAGTTACCGGGTTCCTTGGAAAAGGCCCGAAATCTGGTCCTGGTACGGTTTTGGTAAAGCTCTGAGTTGGTTCTCCTTGGGTTCCACCCGGGTCCTTCAGGGGAGCCCGGGTTCTCTATGGGTTCTGCTCCCAGAACCCATAGAGAACCCGGGCTCCGTGGAAGGATCCAAGCGGAACCCAAGGAGAATCCACAGGGACCCACAGCTATGGGTGCTCAAAAATGGACCCCACATGCCATAATAAATATTTTTTTAACCTAAAAAGTCAACAAAAACTCTAATTTGACCTCTAAAGCATGCCTTTGCTCATTTTATGTTATTTCCTTCTTCTCTCAAGCATATTTCACCATTTTTGCTTTGTTCTACAGCTGTAGCATTTTTCTTCAAACTTCAAAGTGAACGCTACGAAGGACCGAGACAAGCATCAAAGGCTTAGGAATCGTTTATTTGGATTTTAATTATTTAAATTTTATGAGTATCACAATTCTAACTTATTATTATTATATGTTTGAAGTTTTGAACCAATGATGAATGAATTGAACATGAATCTATGTTGTACATATAAATTTATAATATATATACATGTGTGTGTGTATGGAACCGGAACTCAAGCAAAAAAAAATTGCCGAAACCGTGTACCCGAACCTGAACCCATATCATAACTAGGATTGGTAACTTAGATGAGAATCTATCAACTTTCTCCAAATGACAAATGATTTTGCAATGTGGGCTCTTCAACTAATCATAGTAAAGACTTTGAAAATAAAATGCAAAAGACATTAAGTTTAGAGATATAATCTACTTCTACCAATGCAAGATACTATTGATGACTTAGTGAAACCAAACCAAGCCTTGCTTCGCCAACTAAAGCAATTGATCATGTGGAGAAAGCCCAATTAGTTGGATACAACACTGATCATACAAATTTTGAAAAAGGTCAAGAAAAGAGAAGGCCGAGCACGTTGGAAGTTGTTCAAAAATGTGAGTTGCCAAAGGTCACAAGTCACAGGTCACGTGACAATCAAGGTTGTGCATCTGAAGGATTGCGAGACTACTAAGGATGATGTTTACTAATCTATAGGATTGCAGGTTGGAAGAAAATGTCATGGTATACAAGAAGAAAAATCTGCAGAGGTCACAAGCATCTAAAAGAAGATCGTGAGGTTATAGTGGTCACGGGAAACAAGGTCATTGTGGGTTTCGCATGGAGGTCATGTGGAGAACACAGTGACTGCACAAAATCCCCATCAAGAATTGTCATAGTATTTGCAAAGTTTGAAGGGCATGGATTTTTTCAAGTTGTTTGCAATCAAAACTAGTGAATTCGCATGTTTTTCTTCAATCACAAACATACCAGAATACAATTATATGCGGTCACAATTTTGGGAATGTACAATCATGAAAACTGTAGAAGAAGAATTTCTAGTTGTAGATACTTTATTTTTCTTCAGGGGTTTCAAATTTAATTACCTGCAATGTGATTTTCAAATTTGCATTTTTGGGTTTCAAAAAAAATGGATAAGCTTTTTCCAAGATTGAGTTTAAAATTTTCTACGAAAATTTTTAAAAAGGGATTTGAAATATTTCAGGAAAATTTTATTTTTCAAGGATGCTCAATATATTTTTTGAAGTTTTTTTCGAGGGGGGAGGAAATTGAGTTATTAGGAAAATGGCAAATACTCAAAATTTAGTATTGCCAAAAAGATACAAACATTCACCAAGAAAAATTATAATATCTGGAGTCACGAGATGCTAGCTATCACTAAGCATCAGGAATGTCACAAAATCCTGTTAGGCACAAAAACCAAACCTACTAATCACTAAGTGACTTTGACAGATGTCATAAGGAAGCACTATTAATTATCAAGTTGTCAATCTTAGATGATTTAATCTTTGACATTTGAAGCACTACTTTTCACGTAGCATCTGAGTAATCTCGAAAAGTAAATATTAAGTTTCAAAAAAGGTCAAGCTATGTATCTCAAAAATTTATTATTTCTATCAACTGGTCAACTTTAACAAACCATACGATGAGGACATGATTGCACTAGTTATAATAGTCTCCCACCTATTAAAATAATAATGTAATGTTTTTGATAGTCATCTTTAGTGAGTTTAGTTCTATTAGTTAGTTTCTATTTTTGTATTCAGTTAGTGATTGTTTCGTTTAGAAATATCGTCTTGTACTTTTCTATTTAAGAAGACTTTGTTTCCATTGTTTAATATCAAACTATCAAGTTTTATAACATGGTATCAGAGTAGGTTTGGGTCTAACTTCCTCACAAGAGGCCTAGGGTTATGTGGGTTGCGTGTACTTGCATGTTGCTTGCTTGTGCTTTTTCTGAGTTGCATATGCTGTTTTCCATGCGAAGTGTTTTCTTGTTTCATTGCATGATGAAGTTTGGCCGTTTTCTGGTGTATTTTACTATGTGAAGTTTGGTGTTTTGCTGCGTAAAGGTTTTTGTGATGGTTAGTGGTCATGTGTGGACTTTTTCCTGCAAACGAAGTCGAAGGGTTTGTAGATCGTGGTTTTTTGAAGGTCAAGCTAGTTTTCTTTTATGGGTTTATAATTTTGTTCCTTTAAAAAAACTATTGTGGGTTTTTTAATTTTTGCCCTTAAAAAATTAGTGGATGGGGTTTTAATAATTTTTTCACTTAAAGATTTTGGGAGGGTTTCATAATTTTTGTCCATAAACAATTATTGTGGGTTTTGTGTTATTTTTAGCCTTTAAATCGTTTTGTAAAAGGGTGTAGTCGGTATAAAATGCCTTTTGTTATGTTGATAATATTGGTTATTCGTCAATGCATTAATTGTCTGTATTAAGTTTATTATCACTCTCGGGTAGTTGTTGTATCGATTGGTGGACGGTTGTGTTCCTCTTGGCAACCATTGGGTCCTTTAAATTGTAATCCTTGGCCAACCATCTTTGGTCTTCTTCTCTGTACCAGATTTATGAGCTAATAAAGATATATTTTACTCCTATATCTGGTACGCACTACCACCTATATTATTATGCAATGTATGTAATTTACCAGTTATAGTAATAAACATTTGGCATTGTTGCCTTAAAAGAAATCGGGTCAGCATTGCGTGATTCACACCCTTGGATCCCAATACAGGCAAGAAGAGGCCACAAGGTGGTCAAGACCAAGTAATCAGGCAATCTTTAAGAAATACAAAACAAGAACAGAGAAGAAGATTACAAGAAATTACCAGAAACTTACCAACCCCAGACAAAACGTACCTTGCCAACCAAGTAAGACAATCGTCTGTACAGACACAATCAACAAGGAGTATGAAGAAGGAAATCTTGAATTGACAAACATATTGCATGGCATTGAAAATCTATCTATCTTAGGAGAACATATTACTAGAGGATCTGAACCAAAGACCCTCAGATGGAGGGAGTACAAGTACGAGTTAGACCCTAAAAATACCCGAGGTGTTGGGGATGCTAGAGGTGGATATATAGAGGACGCGCGAGTGGCCAAGAGTGCAGGGAAAGCACCGGAACGTAGCGGTCGGAATAGTCCACCCAATTCTAACGCACAAGGGAGCAAGCAGGTGAGAAAGATGGTGACTCCTCTGACAAGTTCGAATGTAGATCTGCAAAAACAAACGAAGTTCACAGGGAACGAGTCGGAAGACCCTACGAGGCACTATAAGATGTGCGAAACTATCTGCGTAGCAAACAGTCAGGTTGACAAGGACTATTGGTTGAGAGTGTTTCCAGTAACGCTACGAGGTACTATCATTGACCGGTTCACAAAACTGGGTGCTTCATCCATAGCCTCTTAGGACGCACTCAGGAGGGCGTTCGACATTGAGTTTAAATTGCTACGACACAACAATGAGATTGTCCCCAAAATTTATAATACCAAACAAGGGAAGAACAAGAGTATACGGGCTTACAATCGTAGACTCAAGGAATTGTTGGGCAAGTTGGAGAATCAGCCAGCCGACGGGTTGATGAAGAGGTGGTTCATCGAGGGTTTGATTCCCTCCCTGCTCAAGAAGATGAAAGTGGTGCCTCCACCCTCGTACGTTGATGCCTAAAATCAGGTGATGGACATCGAGAGTGAAAACAAGACACCCTCCCAAGGGAAGAGGAAAACGCATGACGACGATAGCACCAAGGGTAGTAGCGGTGATGAATCAACAACAGTCCAGACCCTATAGCGAGAGATGATGAGAATGATGAAAGAATTGAAGGCTGAGAAAGGAACCAATCAAGAAAGTAATCAACTATGGTGTACCAAGTGCAAAATTGAAGGGCACACAAAGGGTAATTGTCCTAAAATGATATTCTGTGAGATTTGCCAGGTGATGGGTCATTCAATGAAGGAGTGTCCATATAATTTGAAGACCAAAAGTATGCAAGTACTCTTCACGTAGGGAGAGTCTATTGCATCGAAACAACAAAATGTATTGTCAAGTGGTTATGGAAATCATTAGCGGAATCAAATACAATATGACTCAAGAGGACGTCCTATCGTACAATGTCGACAATGTAACGACTGGGGTCACTTTGCGTGAGATTGTCAGCGCGGGCAGAACGACAGGAGTTTGTTGTGCAAGTGGTGTGGTTCGGGGAACCATGAGGACATTGACTGCCCAAAGCAAAAGGGAGTAAATATGTTGGACATAAAAGACCCAGTGGAGGAAGTACTGGCAATCACCAAACTCCAAACCAAGAAGGTAGTCTATCTCGACCCCTCTATGGAGAAGGAAAGACTTCGGGAAGCGAGAGGTGACATTGAACGGGCGATGGCAGAGGAGAGAAGGGCAACAAATGATGTTGTCAGTACCCCACTGTGGTTGGATTCTGAGAAAGCCATAATGAGACAGATGCTACAGGCCATTGTAGTTATACGAGTATGCGACCTCCTGCAAGCCATGCCACAACTGAAGATGGCCATTACTAACGTAGTGGGTGACGACTCAATCAGTTATGAGCATGGCAAACTCAAGGAGAAGTCAACAGACAACCTAGCAACTGATCGGATGTTGTTAACGGTGGGCATTGGAAGGAAGTCGGCCATCGTCAAGATGGAGATAATGGGACAGAAGTTGACAAAAACCATCATCGACGGAGGCTCGGGCGTGAATGTACTACCAAAGGAGACATGGAAGGCCCTTAGGAAGCCAAGACTCTGACCACCAACCTTCCATCTAGTAGGTGTCGACTAGCACGACATCAAACCACTTGGGACGCTCATGGCACAGAAGGTCACCATTGGCACTCAACATTTCTTTCTAGACTTTGTCGTCATCCCCCTAGACCCCCATTTTATTTTTGAAGTACACTACAACTTTGAGTTTGCGGCATACAAGTCATTATCTACACTCTTGTCATTAGTCTTCCTGAATATTACATGATGTATACTTGTTGTCTGGAAGACTGACTTTTTCTTTTGGGGGGATGATGTAGTCGATATAAAATGCTTTTTCTGATGTTGATAATATTGGTTATCCGTCAATGTATAAATTGCCCATATTAAGTTTATTATTACCTCAGGTAGTTGTTGTGTCGGTTGGTTGACAGTTGTGTTCCTCTTGGCAACCGTCGGGTCCTTTAAATGTCATGTACCACCAAGGGAAAGGGTATGGTATCGTGGGATGAATTGTAATCCTTGGTCGTCCGTCTTTGGTCTTCTTTGCACCGAATTCATGAGTTGATAAAGATATATTTTACTCCTATATCTGGTACGCACTACCATCTGTATTATTATGCAACGTATGTAATTTACTAGGTACAGCAATGCACAAACGGTTTTACCATTTTTCCTCAATAACGAAGTTTTGCATTATGATTTATCTCGGATTTTGTGTTGGGTTTTTATCGACTTTATCCTCAAAAATTGTGTCTAGTTTTGATCGATTTTTTCCCTCAAAAATTGTATTTTGTTTTCTTTATTTTATCATCAAAAATCATTTATGGGTTTTCCGATTTTTCCCAATAAAGTCATGATTGGTGTTGTTGGTCTCAAGGTTATTCGATTTTTTCTATAAAAAAAAATTGGAGGGTTTTTTCAAATTTTTCCACAAAAATCATGGTTTTTCTTGTAGTCTATTTTGGGTTGCACCTAGAGTTGTTGGCACGAACATCTGCAAACGTTTTTTTTTTCAGCGACTGATCTCAAAGGGATAGCTTAGTTACCCAACATCAGCTTGGACAAATTATGGTACTCTTGATCATTAACATTTTGCAGATCCAAGGAGGGTCTCAGCAATAGCAGAGTGTTCTAACAAGGAGCAGCCTTCTTTGCATCTGTGACCAAAAGACCTGCAAATTGTCTTATGTCGGGTAGTTAGTACGATGACCATTAAGGGAGGGTATTAAAATAATAATGTAATGTTTCTAATGGTCATTTTTAGTGAGTTCCGTTAGTTCGTTGCAATTTTCTTATTCAATTAACGTTTGTTTCGTTTAGAAACATTGTCTTGTACTTTTCTATTTAAGGAGACTTCGTCTCCATTGTTTAATATCAAACTATCAAGTTTTATAACACCACCTTCCCTTTGAGACATTTGTAGTCTTTGAATCTACTAATTGTAACTCAAACCCTACAGGTCAATCAATATTTGTTGCAACAGGAACAACAAAAGAAAATAAGTAAAATTTCTTCTAAGAGTTTAGAAAGTGCACTTGTTGCACGGTATCAAGGTACAACAGCTCTCCCATTTCACAACCATCGAGAAAAGTATAGGGCTTCTAGAATAATTGTAGGAAAAATTGTTGGCAATATGGCAAGAAGCACTGCAAATATGGATGTGTTGTCATTCATGGCAACAAGATGATGTTTAGACTCTAACTCTATGAGCGTAAGTCATTAGGAGATCAGACTAGAAGTCAAGAACAGATTTGGCTAAGTACAGGAATGGAGAATAGTGTACAGGCAGTTTACAGTAAAGGTCTGGTGTTGTTTTCTAGGTTAAATACTTTTGGTGCGCATCTAAGGGGAGCATTGTAGTGGTGTACAGATGCTAATTCCAAAGTTTGGAGGTACAGTGACATGTTGGGCAAGAGTTACAGAGATCTGACCAGTGATATTTCATGTTTCACAATCTAATAGGCTGAGATGAAGGATGAACCTCATGGGTAATGCCTATGGGTTATGAAGTAGATGAACAAATACTAGACCTATATGCCAAGGATCTACTGAGCAAGCCACTTGATCCAACTGAAGAAAGGTTCAGCACTTATAATGAGAAAGGTTTGAAAGTACATAATGAGCTAAAGAAACCTGAAAGTGAGAGAAATGTGAGAAGGAAGATGATGTTTAGATTCTAACTCTATGTGTGCAACTCATTAGGAGATCGGACCGGAAGTCAAGAACAGATTTGGCTAAGTACAGGAATGAAGAACAATGTACAGGCAATTTACAATAAAAGGTTCGGTGTTGCTTTCAAGGTTAAATATTTTTGGTGTGCACCTAAGGGAAGCATTGTAGTGGTGTACAGATGCTAATTCCAAAGTTTGGAGGTACAGTGACATGTTGGGTAAGAGTTATAGAGATTTGAGCAATGATATTTCATGTTTTACAATCTAATAGGCCAACATGAAGGAAGATCTTTACGTGTACGTGGTAATTTTATTTTGGTGCTAACTTTTATGATAAATTGGTAAAGCTGACATAGTTTGTTGCATGATTAAAATAATTTTGGAGGGAAATCAATTAAAATTAAGGATTTGGCCGACTTGGTCAAAACGTATTACATTTCCCTAGGACATTCTTGGTAACCAACATGGGAGATCAAATTTGTAGTTGCAAACCTATATAATCGATGGATTAGGGATTTGGAGTAAGCGAGTTGGAGGATAGTTGATGTATGTGAAGTGCGCAAGTGACATACATGCAGATTTGATGCAAGACAAGGTGATTTGATAGCTTGATTTGCGATGAACAGGAAAACAAGGCAGTCAGTGATAAGTGTATCAAGTGAAGTTATGTGCTTACATGGAACTCTAATCAAGCATAGTTGATGCTACTACAGTAGTTCAAAAGACTTAAGATCATTGTAGTAATCTAATAAGGCAGTGAGCCTTCTTGTAAAGGGTTGTAGTTGTAATTGAGCAGTGAGCTCTAGGCAGTGTGCCTGAATGCAAGTGCATTCCCCATATTGTAAGGCAATATTTTCTGCAGAGTATTGGCTTGTGGGTGTCATCCCCACCATGGTTTTTCCCCTAATAGTGTTCCACGATAAAAATTCATGTGTTATGGTGTGATGCTTGTTTACCTTATGTTATTGAACTTTATTTTTGTTATATGCTTTATGTGGTTTAAGAATCAGTTTAATAAGTTAATTTTATAGAACATTGATTCGCCCCCCCCCCTCTCCATGTTCCTTCATCCCAACAATTGGTATCAAAGAAGGGTCCCTTGGAGGAAGTCTAAGAGCTTGAGGGAGATCCAGGAAGAAACAATAGATTCAGGTTTGCAAGAACTCTTGGTTGCTTTGGAGGATCTTGATCAATCCAAAGGTAAAGTAAGAATGTTGCAGGATGACATAAGAGAAGCTAAAGATTTCTTCACGAAGCTGAAAGCATAACTGAAGCAAGTCGAGTGAAGAAAAGAGAACTTTGTGATCAATTACAATAAAAGGATAATGATAGTTTGGATGATGATCAGTTGAGTCAAGATATGAAAGATAAGACCAAAGAATGTGAAAAACTCAAGCAAGAGAATGCCAACTTGAAGCATGAAATGGAATCTATGGTAATGAAGATGACCAGAGAGATTGAGGCTAGGAAGAAGAATGAAGAAAACCTAGAGCAGTCCTTGAAAGAAAGATCTAATGAATGCAACAAACTTGTTGCTAATATGCAGGGAGCAAAGGATCTTAAGGAAGAACTTAGACAAGAACTTGGGATTGCAAATGATTACAAAGATAAGTTTATGATTAGCTAAACCAAACTTGATTCATTGCTTGAAAGCTAAAGGGGTCCAAATGCCAAGAGAGGTATGGGATATGAGGAAGGTGAAACCTCTAAATCTGCTCAAAACAAACCCAGATCTGACAAGCCAAAGTTTAGATCTGAGAAGAAGATGAACAAAAAGCCATCAACAAGACAACCTAATGCTCAAAGGATTGATGGTAAGTGCTTTATATATCATAAATTTGGTCATAAAGCCATGCATTGTAGGAATAGGATGAATAAGGTTAATGCATTTTTTTCCCGTCAATGCTTTAAGTGCAATAAACATGGTCATAAGGCAAGTGAGCGCAAAAGTGTTGTGAAGAACAATTCTTCCAACAAAGGCAACATCAAATGTTATGCATGCAATGGATTTCGACACATTGCCAAGCAGTACGCAAGCAAGAGAAGCCAGATGAACAACAGAAATGAACAAAGAAATGTTTGTTACAAATGCAATAGATCTGGACACATAGCAAGGAACTGCAGGAGCACTCATGTGAACAACAAAGGTCTGGTTGACCAAAGCAAGACCAAGTCAGCAAAGGATAAAGCAAAGGTAAAGGTGAATGTTGAAGAGATCGGGAAGCAAATGAAGCAAACATGGATTAAGAGGAATGCTGAGAACACACCAGAAGGGTCCGCATCTAGATTTGGTGATAGCAATTCCTCAGGAAATTGAAGATAGGCCTTTGGCCTAGGGAGAGCTTATAAGATAAATTCGATGAACCCCCTGAATATGTTGATGCTTGAACTTTCTAGGCATGGAGAAGCTATAGTAGATCAATACAGAGGTTTTGGAGTCATCACCGAATGTTTTTGACAAAATTGGAAGGTGCACGACAAATCTCTGTGAACCCAGACAATGAAGGTGTTTTGAAGACATTAGGGCACAAACCATTTATTGCACCTAGGAATTAGGTAAAGGGCATACAAAAGGCAGTTTGTGAGTGTCATTTGTCACATTCCAATTAAGAGAACAAGCGAAGGAGAGCCCTGAAGACGAATTCCATCAAAATCAAGGCGAAGGAAGTGATTTTACAAGGCGATGTGTGCAAAAGCCTCGGTTCGGTTAAATGGTACTTTTCTGTGAAAATTTCTGCAAATTTGAGTTGTGAAGATGAATACCCCTATCATTGTTGACGTTACTGAGAGGCCACAACCCAAATTCAAGAAGCATCCATACAAATCTGTCGAAGTGGATCAAAAGGGTGCGCTCTCTGATGTGCCATACGGAGTATTGCATGTTGAGGATGTTAGTGCATACATTATGCAAGTCTGGAGGATCTTGGCACAAATAAACTGAAGGAATTATATAACACCAAGCTCTTAGGAGAAGATCGTGAACTAAAGCCAGAATTCCAAGGGCTAGCGGAGAAAAGATTTGCTCAGTTCGCACATTTCCCATACATTGAGGAAGAATGGGTACGATATATCCTTAGCAGGATTCATGGAGAGTTTGTGGCTTAATCAGCCAATGAAGACCACAAAGGAGGAAATTCAAGCGGTTACTGGATTGTGGGCATCCGGTGGGATACCTGCGCTGAAAATTGTAAAGAATGATACGGTACATGATGCTACTAGAGTTGCTGATAAAAGAGGTATGACAATCAACGACATTATACAGGATGATGTTAAATTTCAATCTATGGTTGTAGGTAATAAGATTTACCATTCTAGTAGGGACAATTCTGTGTCCAGTACAGCCATATACGCTGCTTATCATATGCTTAAGGAGAATAAGGAGTATGATCTTTGTGAGGTAATGAGAGGACAACTAATTGAAAACATAACAAAGATCAAGGACAAAAAGAACATTTTCAAGTTTGGAACTCTCATTTTCTATATATTTTTCTACTTTATGAAAGAATTTCTAGGAGTTGGTCCCAGAATCTAGTCCGGTGACAAAGCAGTAGCAGTGCAAATTAGAGAACTAATGTATGGAATGGCTAGTGAGATGAGGACAACAGCCATATGGGGCTATTTCAAGGCATTTCAGAAATCAATGCATGCAAGGGAAAAAATCCCTAAGCCGATAGTGGAAAGATATGAGAAAACCATATGTTTTATGGTTGACACAAACACATGTATGATGGAGGCAGTAGAACCCAGAACTTCATGGGTAATGCCTATGGGTTATGAAGTAGATGAATAGATACTAGACCTGTATGCCAAGGATCTATCGAGCAAGCCACTTGATCCAACTGAAGAAAGGTTCGGCACTTATAATGAGAAAGGTTTGAAAGTACATAATGAGCTAAATAAACCTGAAATTTAGAGAAATGTGATAAGGAAAGTAGCTAATGTCAAAGAGTTTTTAGATTTTCATATCAAAAGGACTATGTAAGCTAGAAGTGATGAGGTACCTATTGAGGTTGGAGAATCTCACTCTGCACCCACACTTGCTATGGGTAGGAGAACTAGAAGTGTTGCATTGAAGAAAACACAAGTGTCTCCACCTGCTAGAGAGACAAAGAGGAAGCAGCCAGAAGAAAAAGAGGAAAAGAAGAAGCAACCAAAAAAGAAGAAGACTAGGGAGAAGAAGAAATCAGAAGAGAAGAAGCAAGAAGAAGTCATCATTGAAGATGATGAAGAAACAAAATCTAATGTTGAGGTGAAGAAGTTAAAGAAGCAAAGGAAGACAACTGCATCACCAGCCCCCAAACCCAAATGGTCTGGTGGAGGAGAAGAACAAGTAAGGCCACCAAATTTGAATCTGGTGAACTTCGTATGTCAGTATACAATGTAGTTAAAAAGTATTACATCTCATGGAGATCTGAGACCGGCGGGTAAATTCTTTGATAAGTTTGATAATGAACAGAAGAAAGTAATTGAAGAGGCAGTAATTAGATATTTGTATAGATTCAAGAAAGCCCTTATAGAGATAGCATCAGAAATTCCTCAAAGTTTGTATGATGTTCTTGATGCAAGAAAGGCATGTGCAATAATTGAAGATAAGAGGCTCAGGGAAAAGGTTTTGATGGATATATGTCTGGTCTTAGCACTTGATGAAATAAAAGGGTAATCAAGGCTACAAAGAATGAATTCAAAAGCAAACGAAGGATAAACAAATTCATGGTGGGAAAGTTAAAGGATATGTATGATGAGACAGAGAAGATAATGCGAGATTACCTTGTGAAGAACAAATATGATGTTATACCTATAACACAAGGTGCAAGTACATCTCAAACCCCACTTGGTTTATCTGATGTTGATATAGATAATGTGGCTAGTGTTCCAGAAGTGGAACCAAATGATGCGACTACTATGGAAATACCTAAGGCAAGGATAAAACAAGTAGCAGAACAAGTTTCAGTGGCAGAGAAGGAGCAGGTCACTGAAGAGAAAGAAGCGGGCAAAGGAAAAGAGGCAGAGAAAGGAACTGAGACTGAGACACTGAAGTATGTAGAGGCAGAAAGGTCAGAACAGATAAAGGATGATCAACATCCAGATCAGTTAGCACAAATGACTGCAGAAGAGCCTAAGGAGGCAGAAGACAGCAAAGATGCAGTAGACAAGGTGTTGAGAAATAAAGGCAAGGCAAGAGACACTGCTACAACAGTGAAAGAGTTTATGGAAAAGGATAGTTTGGAGTATGCTCCCTAGCTATCACAAGGGCCAGTTGATTTTTCCACCCTCTCACCCCTACAAAAGCTAAAAGTTGCACAATTTGCAGAAGCTCAAGCAAGAGAGGAGATGCTCAAGACCCGCATAGAAGATAGTGCTTTGTTGGAGAAGGCATCTAGAATACTTAAGATAATGATACCACACTATGTGAAGGATGATGTTGATAACCCTTCAGACAATCTCAAGAGATTAATGGTTGTGGTAGGTACTCAATTTGAGTCCCTTGAAAGGTCTGTTGAGGCAAAGGTAAGAAAGGAGTTTGATGACAAAAGATTTAATGAATTAAAGGGAAGGATAGCATACGATAGGGTTGTGCTAGATACTCACATTAAGAACATTCAAGATGCTCTGACTAAAGGAGGAAACATATATAAGTCATGTCTATCAAATCTAAGTTTATTGAAGGCATAGTGAAGCAAATAAAGAAGTGTGAGCAAAAATTGGAGCAGATTGCTCAAACATTTGATCCCTTAAGTGCTTCCACATCAGACCTGGAAAGCCAAGCACTTTCATTGCTTGATAAGACTAAAGGACTGGAGAAGCAAAAAGAAAGAGTAATTGCCAGAGGTCTAATTGCTCCTAAACTTCAAACCTTGTTCAGTGAAGTCAAAGAGGCACAACAAGTCATCGTCTTGTCAGCCCCGGTCAACTTATCATTGGCGGGAGCAAAGGCATATTTATTCAATGGCCACATATTAGTATTGAGTAGTCTCAAGCAAGGTTGGGACAAGGATCTGCAGCTCCTAAAGACAATATGTGCAGATATATTCAATCTGATGTAAGTTAAACTATTTTTGTATGTATATAAGTTTTGGTGTGCCTAGTCTAAGGGGGAGTATAGGACAATTTTGACACCCTTTGCCATTGATGTCAAAGGGGGAGTGAAAGTTAGTGAAAAATGTGCAAGATGATGATGAGATAATAGCTCAAGGGGAGCTATGTTAAAAAAAAATTGGAGTGGTGCAGTTTCTGACACTTAGTCAATTTTTCACTAAGTGTTGTCATCAATGCCAAAGGGGGAGATTGTTGGCAATATGGCAAGAGGCACTGCAAATATGGATGAGTGTTGTCATCGATGGTAACAAGATGATATTTAGACTCTAACTCTATGTGCGCAACTCATTAGGAGATCAGACCAGAAGTCAGGAACAAATTTGGCTAAGTCCAGGAATGAAGAACGATGTACAGACAGTTTACAGTAAAAGGTTCGGTGTTGCTTTCCAGGTTAAATATTTTTGGTGTGCATCTAAGGGAAGCATTGTAGTGTATAGATGTTAATTCCAGAGTTTGGAGGTACAGTGACATGTTGGGTAAGAGTTACAGAGATTTGAGCGGTGATATTTCATGTCTTACAGGCTGACATGAAGGAAGATTTTTACGCGTACGTGG
Source organism: Thuja plicata (assembly GCA_018584345.1). NCBI lineage: Eukaryota > Viridiplantae > Streptophyta > Pinopsida > Cupressales > Cupressaceae > Thuja > Thuja plicata. The sequence goes on from MU226802.1 coordinate 2,184,077, forward strand.
TAATTTGATTTTGGCGCTACCTTTTATGATAAGTTGATAAAGTCGACGTAGTTAGTTGCATGATTAAAATAATTTTGGAGGGAAATCAATTAAAATTAAGGATTTGACAGACTTGGTCAAAACGTATTACATTTCCCTAGGACGTTTTTGGTAACGGACATGGGAGACCAAATCTGTAGTTGTGAACCTCTATAATCGATGGATTAGGGTTTGGAGTAAGAGAGTTGGAGGATGGTTGATAGTTGGAGGATAGTGCGTAAGTGACATACATGCAGATTTGATGCAGGACAGGGTAATTTGATAGTCTGATTTGCAAAGAATGGGAAAATAGGGCAGTCAGTGATTAGAGTGTATCAGGTCAAGTTATGTGCTTACATGGAACTATAATCAGGCATAGTTGATGCTACTACAGCAGCTCAAAAGCTTTAAGATCATTGTAGTGATCCAATAAGGCAGTGAGCCTTCTTGTAAAGGGTTGTAGCCCTAGTTGTAATTGAGCAGTGAGCTCTAGGCAGTGTTCCTGAATGCAAGTGCATTCCCCATATTGTAAGACAATATTTCTTGCAGAGTATTGGCTTGTGGGTGTCATCCCCACTGTGGTTTTTCCCCTAACAGGGTTTCCACGATAAAAATCCATGTGTTATGGTGTAATGCTTGTTTACTTTATGTTCTTGGCCTTTATTTCTATTATATCCTTTATGTGGTTTAAGAATCAGTTAAATAAGTTAAATTTTATAGAACATTGATTCACCCCCCCTTCCTCAGTGTTCCTTCATCCCAACAAAAACTAGTATGATCTATCCCATAAGAATCACAATGAAGCTAATGTGGTGGATACTATTAAGGATCATAATGATGAAGAGTTTGCATTGACGGCCTTTTTAGAGCCTTAAAAATAATTGTTGGTTCTTTGATTTAGGCACATCTAGACACTTTGATGTCAAAAGTGCTAGTATTTCAGGTTTATTCCTGATGCTAGTTATAGGGATTCTATTTTGGTTGGTAATGGCAAGTCACGTACAAATAAAGGCATAGGTGATGTTAGAATTGCACTCCCTGATGGCAACAAACTTTTAGTAAGAAATGTTAGGTATGCTCCAAGTTTGAACAAGAATTTAATCTTTATTTTCCAAATTACATAAGATTCTAATATTCCAATTCAATTTCATGAGAAAGAGCACATTGTTTGTAATGTAAACCACAACAAGGTAATTGCTCAAGGCATTAGGCCAGCAGATGTGTACATAGGCCTGTACAAACTTGTTAATATTATTTGGCATGCTACACAAAGGGAGCCACTATCTAGTCATAAATCTAAGGAGGTCAAAAATTAAAACAAAAGTAAGTACTATGGCACCATTTATTCATGTAGTGTTCCACTATGTCACCCTTTCAATGGTTCTTCTCCACTAGTTTACTAGCAACACAAAACTAAAGGTGTTTTCATTCTAGCTAAGATTCAGCCCGCATAACTTTTCTCCACTTGAGACTTTGTCTCCAAAACATTCAACTATTATACCTCATAGGGCCCAATGGTACTTTGAAGGTGAGACTTCTGATGACTTTGTTGTCCATAATTTTGTATTCACAAAATTTGGGCAACACTACGAAATTTTTCGTAAATTCGTAGTTTAAAGTCTCTAAGGTAGGCAATCTAAAGGCGTTTTGCGAAGGCAATTGGTTATACTCTGAACCAGCCTAAGTTTCTCGTCCTATAGGTGTCATTTTCAGAGATTTACATTGAGTTTTTCTTGCAATTTCGGGTTTTATTTTCCTAATTGCAAGTGCTCGATTTTATGAAATCTAAGTCTTTGATCATTTCTTCTTGTTTGAATTGATTGTTTTTGTTTCTCTGTGTCCAAGTCTTTAGCTTTTCGAATTCCAGTCGTTTTGAGCTTTTGCAGGCTTAAAAACATGCTATATTTCAAGAGATAATGAAGAATGAATGTACTTGCAATCGGGTTTTAAAAACCTGATTACAAGTAAAAGAGTTTTGTCTTTGACTTGTAAGTTGTGTGCAAAAGTCCGACACTAACACTATGATTCAAAGGTCATTTGTTTTTGTTCTAAAAATGCTTGCAATTAAGGCTTAAAAACCCGACTAGGCTTTTAAAAGCAAATAAGGGTGAAAGTTTAAGTTTAATTTACAACTTGCAATTGGGCTTTTAAAGCCTGATTAAAAGCTTCCATTACTTAGATCTTTTTAATGCACTTGTAAATGTGAGCACGAAGCCCGACCTTGTGATCTAAGTCACCATTTTGGGCAAGCAAGGTTGTTTTTAATAAACACATTACTTGTAGTTGGGCTTTTAAAGCCCGACTTCAAGTTATTTCTTTTGTTTTCTTTAAACATACTTGCAGTTTGAATTACGAATCCCAACATGGCTGGAGCTCAACATTTTTAGAGTGGAGTGTTTTTATAAAACATTAACACTTGTAGTCCGGCTTTTGAAGCCCGACAACAAGTGATTCATTGTTTAAAAAACAAAGCACTTGCAATGCGTTTATTAAAAAGTGATTTTCTTCTTCAAGTCACCATTTTGGTTTGTAAGACAAGTCTTTCACTTGTCACGTTGAGACCAAGCCTGACATGAACTTGTTAGTCGTCGTTTTTGGTATAAAAGGCAAAGATTAAATCAAAATGTCCTGCATTGCTAGAAACAAAGCCCGTTTTTTCCTTGGAGGTCATTGTTTTGGATCAAGATGCATTTGAGCTTGCAATGTGCGCCATGAACCCCGATTTGAAGCTTTGAATAAGTCTTTGAGCATTGAATCTCGCCATTTTTGGTGCTGGAAATGGGGATTTTGGTTTTTCATCACTATCATTTGTCATGAAGTGCTTCAAGACTACAAAATGCATTGATGGGAGAAGAGTTTTGATTTGTTTTTGCTTGTGATGCCCTAGACACCTGTATAGAGCCACGATTTGAAGACTTCACTTAAACATTTCTTCCAAGTTTGTGCAAAGTATTTTTCTTCAAACACATTCCTTGTTGACATTATATCTGGATTCTTAAATCAAGGTTTTTGGGCTTTGAAAGATTGAATGTATTGTTTCAAGAAAATGATGCAAGTTCTTCGCAAAAAGATGCAAGTTCTTCCCAAAATAAGAGCTTCAAAATGCATATTCTTCCTTATTTGCAATCGGATTTCAAAACCCCGATTGCAAGTCCATTTTGTCAAGAAGAGACTAAGTCATTCCCTTACTTGAAACCCAATTGCAAGTGTTTCTCAAGAATAAAATGAAGACCCTTTCCTACTTGCAGTCGGAGTTTAAAAACCCGATTGCAAGCAAAATACCTTCCCAAATGCACTTGTAATTGGATTTCAAAACCCCAATTGCAAGTAGGAAAGATCTTCGATTGTATATATATGCATTTGCGCATAAAAGTTTATCATTTTAACACCAAGTGCTTAAATCGCATCCACCAGCAAAACTCAGAAAAAACCCTGAAATTCATCTTTTCCCTCAGTTTAAAAGTTGATTTTGTTCATTGTTCTCCAGTTGCCATTGCCCAAAACCCTCTGTTCTTATTCTCCACATGCATAGCTCCAGATTTGCGAAGTTCTAGCTTGGAAGAAAGTTCCACGGCTTCTCCTGTTTGCACGTATGACCAACCCAATCAACAAAACAAGGAATTGGTCTTATTTGGCAAACAAATTCCAAGACTAAAGAATGACATGAAGCAAGAACAATCAGATGATGGGGCCATACAAGGAAGCGGAAGTGATAAAATGATTGAGAGCATAGAATGCTTTCAAGACTGAAATGGTTATGAAAAGATGCTTTCTCAGTAAAGGGCCACCGTGATGCAGAACAATCAAGGGTGCAGGTTCCTCTTCCAGTTCAAGATGTTTCCACCAAACCTGAGCACATCAATCATGGAGCATCTCGTAGTAGCAGGAAGACTGACAAAGTATGATGTAAATAGGTGTCGTGTCTTGTCAGACACTTAGAATAATTTTCATTATGTATTTGTAATTTCATTTCGATGGATTACATGTAATGTAAAAACAAGATGTAATTGCATGTGATAGTATCACCAGCAAAGTTATAACATGTAATCACATTGCAGGACATTAGGACTTGCAATGTTGAATAAGTCAACTGTAGGTAGTTAGTTGTTGAATAAGTCTCGATTAGTTGGTTTTCTCCCACTTTTCGCTCTCAGCCCCTCACCTATAAATAAAGGAGGGTGCACTCTAAGACTTTGAGCTTGGATGTTGATTAAATTGTTTTCAATAAAAGAGGCAACTTGCTCTTAAACTTTGTGTTGATTCGAGGTGTTATGTGACTACAATTTCTAGATATTGATTGTGAGTTTTGTGCTTTCGTTCAAGAGGGACTTGAACTCAATCTTGTAGACTTTGAGCTACATATTGCGTTCAAAGTTATAATTTGGTTTCAGATTTGGTCTTGGAGACTTTGGGCTGCTTATCAAGTCTGAGATTAACATAGGACGTTCAAACAAGGGAATAGCTTGCAGACTTTGTGCTGCTTCGTTTTCTTTGTTTTTGCATGCAAGGTGAAATACATGTTGGAGACTTTGAGCTGCACATGTGTTTCATTCTTGTTCTCAAAATCTCATAAGGAGCCATGGAAAGACATTGAGCTTTCATGAGTTTCTTGGTTACATAGAATGCTGGTACGCAGAAGATTATTCTTACATCTAATCTTTTGTTTATCAGAATTATTGCTCCAAATAATACTTTGTGAGTTACACTATTGCTTAAAGATTGTATTGTAATAGTAACATCTATTCTGAAATAAGAGAATAGGATGAATGTCCCACCCTGAGTTAGCTTAGTGTAAATAGTAGTTAAGTGTTTTGTTGATTCCAGTAGCAATAAGAGGGGGGAGCCTTCCCTTAGAAGTAGGAGAGACTGCTTCTCACACACTGTGGCTGGAACCACTATTCTGTGATTGATCCTTAAAAAAATGTTTGTTGCAAAATATCCACACAACAAACTTCACCAAATCAAATGTGCCACCTCGGAAGATATGAAAACCAATTAATACTCTACAGTAGAGCATGTTAATTATGTTATTTTTGCATATCATTCTCATTTGCCCACTATCTCATTATTGTACATTTCGTAATTTAATGGCAACCTTCAAATCCTCCCAATTTAGTCATTAAAGGAGGTATTAGAATATTCATATAACAATATAATAAAGTGTATGTTTACACTTGCATGTAATAGGATAATTGTTAGTAGTATATAGTAGTCTTTAATAAAGTTTTGTAACAATAGTCATTTGTAACTGTTGTCTACTTTTAGACTATATCTACTTTTTATATTTAGCATATGTTCAAAAATATAATGTGGTGCTCTCAACCTAGGAAGACACCAATTTCTCTCAATCTCATTCATTCATTTTTTTTTCAACAAGGTTGATAGGAGGTATACCCAACATAATGTTGATAGGTCATATGGACACCCAATTGGTCTAGCCGCTCCTCAATGTGGCATGCCTAACATGATAGAAAGTAGGTAAACAAGTGTCAATGGTGTTGATGAAAGAAAGAGAACTTTTCTCCCCTCTATTTATTCTAGGTCCATATTTGAGTCGCTATACTCATTTTCATTGGCTATGTCATCATTTGAATCACTATACTCATCTTCATTGGCTATGTCATCATTTGAATCGCTATACTCATCTTCATTGGAAATGTCCTCATTTAAAGCCATTTCCTCTATTACCACCTGCTTGTGCTTCTTAGTGGCAATTTGTCATCCTTTATGTCATCATATTGCTCCTTAGCATCCACCAATTGAATACCAAATGACTTCCATCAAAAAACAAATGACCAAGCAAGGTCATAACTAGTATTTGCTTTGTGTCTCCATCCAATGTCACCTTAGTAAATACTGCACCAAAGAATAAATTGATGGTATGTTAGGCCATTTACAACGCCTTATGCTTCAAGGAGAGAAACATCATAAATCTGAGAGGACAACAACTTCCTCAATCATAAATCTCACTACATCTCAAAACTACCGTTCTTTGGTGGCCAAACATTCCCTTAATCCTCCAAAACCTTTAACCCATGTCCATGCCACATGTAAATTTATCGAGTCTACTTGACATACATTTTGAATGGGATAGTCCTCCATTTATTTAGCTTGGCCACAATTGATTGGTTTCTACACAGGTCTTAAAGAAAGGAACACCAAAAACACTTGTGAAATCAGCTGGCATGCATGTAATATTAACCTTTCCATGTAGCATACAAAGGATTCATGCTTCTCTATCTCGTATATGAACACCATGGAAACTAGGTAGGGCTGAAAATTGTGGACACTTAAGACATCTACAAAAACTTATTGACACCTAGATTTTGAAGTGTGGTCCTCAATTCATCATCATTAAGGTTGTTCAAACCCCAAGCCCTAGATTCCATGTCAATTAAATTCTCCCAAATAAGAGTTTCAAGCATGGGCATTGTTTATAGCTACTTTCGCAAACCCCAATGCAAACCTAACTACACATTAATATAAAGGAATGCACATGAATGACAAGAAACAGTAAGAGGATGTGTTCTATGTGGTGTAGCTTGATGTAAAGATCATCCTTTTGTCTTTTGAGAACCTACAAAATAGAGAGGAGGAGAGGGTGAGCAAGGTAAGAGTGGGCTAGCATCAATATATGGATCTCCACATAGATAGTCAAATAGGCGAGTCAAATAGGCGAGGATTCTTGGCAACTCCTAGCAAAGAGAAAGAGATATGTAAAATGCAGCAATTACTTTTGGTGTTGCAAAGGATTCCTAGCACGAAGAGATGATGATCTTGCAAGCATAATCAAAAATCTTGTCTTTCAAAAGTGTGGACAAAAATGTAAAGAGCAAAGCAAAGATAATGAGATCCCTGTGAGAATGAGATTGCTTGGGTTTGGATGACTAAATGGATTCCCATTTATATCAATCAAATTCATGGGATGATGAATTTGGCTGTGGATAAAAGTGTAAAATTGCATACAAAGACATAAGTGACAATTCCAATCACAAATAAAACTATTGGCTTTAGGGAGGATGCAATGTGGACTGGAGGGGAGGATGATGGAGTGTGAACAAGGGAATGGAGCATGGAGATGACATAATGAGGACGTAAATGATCCTGGAATAGAGTTGGATACTGCCAACCCCTTTTCTACATAGCCAGGCTGATTGATGCTAGGAGATGACATGTCAAGGGGAATTAGTAACAACGCTCTCACTTATATATATTTTAGTTTTATCAGCCTTTCTCGTCATTTAATTTTTAGCGCTCTTGGCACCATCTACAGGCAAGGATGTTCAAATCATCCTCAAAGATGAGGTTATATTATGTCCTGGAATTAGTCAATCTTCCCAAGCCGTGCCATATTTTCTAAAAGCCTTATCTAAGGGTATCCTCAATATCTTTAGCCATTTTGTGGAAGATAAGGACTGCACTTTGTTGAGATTTATTCTTTTTAGCAATAACGATGCTTGTGAACCCTGACTTTTCAACCTCAAAAAATTTGTTGAAACCCTCATGTTCAATATTCTGACAACTTATTTTGGGCCCTTAAATATATTGAGATTTGCCCATCACCCTAGAAGTGCTGACGGTTTTCTTTCAACTCTTCTACAAAAAGATAATTAGAACTTTCAAGAACCCAATTTTTAATCTAACATGCCTAGGAATTTACTAACAGTATTAAGTAAAAGTGCAGGTGGTCATACAACTATAGGAATTGTTGAGGGCCATACATCTCAAATTTTCAATTTAAGTGTTCTGTCCAAGGGGTTGAGCTTAGTTGGTTGAAGCATTGGGTTCTCATTGTGGATATCCAAGGTCGAATCCCCATAGGCACATTGAATGTGAAATTTTATACTATGACTCTTGGTCTTCTATCATTGACTTCTAATGTGGATCTGGTTTCTAAATAAGTAGATTTCTAAATACTAAATCTTGATCTTCCATGGGTAACCTCTAGTGCATTTACTCCCAAGGAATTTGTATTTGTCTCTAATAAGTGCTCACTGGAGCTTGTATTGCTGTCATGTTGAAGCTTGTGTGAGCAGAATACTTGTAAGCAATATGTAATATTAAAAGAAAAACTGAAGCATTCTGGAAGCCTATTTGACCCAATATTCTAAGGCTTATTAACTAATTTCATTTTAAAACATTTACACTCATAATTACACCATAGTTGGATAAAACGACTGTGAAGACCTGGCCTTTCCAATGCAGGTTCAGAATAGTGCAATCTATGAGCTCCAAAACATGATTGAGGTTGTCATTGGATAAATGAGTCTCCACCCATTTTCCTCCGCCAATATTTTTGTCTCACCTTATCACACTTTATTGACGTTTATTTCTCCAACCTGGATATATTCTTACATTAGATTCAGCAGAGCATAAATCACACTTAGGTACCAAAATATCAAAGTAGAAGGGCAGGATCCAGGGAAGAACAGCAGACTGAAGCTTGTTATATGTGTCTGACAAATCAAACAAGTTATTATTTGACTGCAATAATTTTGTCAATTCCAATAGGTTCCATCATATTCAGGACAAACTACAGACGAATCAAATTTTCCAGGAAAAGAAAATTGTATTCATTAAATGAATCAAAGTTGGAAGAAAATATGCAATCTACAGAAGCTACACTGTCCTCCCATAGATTTTGGATAGTACGGTTTCATTCTTTGCACTTCTCCATAGATTTTGGTAAAAAGCCAAATGTACAACAAAAAATGACATCTGGTGACACAAACCATACAATCTTTTTGCCTCTGTAATGGAGCTGCGCCATTAGCTTGCACATAAGTGCTTCATTCTCATCTACATTTGCCAAATTAAACTGATACTTTTAACAGTAAGAGTAAGTTTAACAACTGAAAACATTAAACACAATATACAGGACTTCTTATTGTAGGATATGAGATTTCAACAAGGCTATATTCTTTTAATCTGCAAGACATTACTAAATTATCTAAAATGTACAACACTCTATTTCCTTGTACATGTGAAATATTTATGAACATAACTCATCACAAAGCTTACCATGTCTCCAGAATTGCTGTTTTTATTTTGACTATCCTGCCCATTACCCTGACTTTGTAATAGTTCTGAAAAGAATATATACAAATATTAAAAGCAGAATTGACTGCTGAGATAGACTGAAAAATGTATCTTTATGATATTTCTTCACAAGCAAAGAGAACCCAATAAATGCTTGCTGACAGACTAAAATATGACCCCAACAAACATGGTGCATTACTAAACTTTGTGACCCTTTTTAATTGTTATCGTCAGAGATCAATTGCTATCAGTTGGTACCAACTAACATAATGTATGAAATTCAATACGTAGTATACATTCCCACTTTAAATTTTACAAGTGTTGGTATTTCAGATAAATGGGAAAAAAACATAACAATGAGCTATATTATTCTCTACTCCAGTTTGTCAAAAGTCAAGGAAATCTGAACAATCCAACACCATAAGGACGATGAAGGATCGTTTGGCATGTGTCTACAAGATCACCATTTAGTTCAAAATGTATAAAAATGGTATGAATATGTCAAAATTGGGCATACTATGTGTTCAATCAATCAGAAAGCAGGCAATCCAAAAGTACAATAAGAAAAAACAGGTGTAACAAAATAGTTGAATTTTAAGTCAAGAGACAAGGATAGGGACGTGATCAACAAAGCATATGAATGCTAAAGATATTACTATGAACTAGAGTAATAATTTCCAATGAGAATTTGTTACTGCAAGATATTAGAAACCAACGATACAACGGAAAACATTATGCTCCCATGGATTTGGGTGCTGGGAAAAGAGAGGCAGGAGTGTCCTCCGCAATTCAAAGACAGCCAACTCATAAGCACCAAGTGAGAAGAGGCAAAAATGTAGAAAGAAACACTTACGAGATTTCGGCAAATGGAAGATGAGTTCTACTAAAGCATATTAAGAATTCACCATCTCCCAGCATCAATGAATGAGAGTATTGGAGTTAAAATGTTATCTGCAGCAAATAATTCCATGGTTGGCTAGCCCAAGGCAAACTACCCTGTAAACCACATCATTATCTTGCATTGTTATAGCACTGGAGATGGCTATAGTGGTTTAAACTTTAGCCACCTACTCGCAAACCATATCATTAAGTCTTACCTTGGTCACATGTCAATCCTAAAAAATGAGTTGTTAATGTATTTTCATAATCTTATAACTACACACATAAGATGAAAATATTCAAAATTTGTTGATAATAACATAATCTGCTGTTATGTAAGAACCCCTGCTTCAGTTTGCACCCATTTTTGCACTAATTTCCAATCTTCCAATGCATGGGAATTTTGACATAACAGTTTGTGGGAATTCTGGTGCATTCAATTTCTAACTTGCAATTATTTAGACATTGTCAAACGGTTTGTCTACAGCGTACACATAAGAATTTCTTGATTGCAGAGATGAGAGTTGCAAGATTTCAAATGGTTTCCAGTCTTGTTTGAGATACAAATAGTGACCAATGCAAATAACAGTAATCTCAACAAAGAAACGCCTCTAGTAACAAAAGATTACCGCAGATTTGCAAACAGAACTGAAATATAAGTTCTAACCTTATTTGCAGGCTCCAACCTTTCTGATACACCTTGCAGACGAGCGAATGCACAGTAACAAACAAGAATTATATCGACTGTGAATACTTCTGCTGGCTCTGCACAACAATTCCAGTCAGTGATGACCTCCAGCAAGCTTCACAAACAACAAGGAGTTCTTCCTATTCAAATATTATTTTTTCCCTTTTCTACAATTACTCCCGTATTACCCCAGAATGGTTCTTCTGTTTGATTCACACCAGCATTTCCTGCAAACTCAGAGACATCTCCATGTGCTGTCATACTGCCTGGAAATTGCCTTTTTCTGTAGACGTCAACAGAAAACCTTCTGTAGGTGGTTGTTCACGCAATATGACTCCCGCAACTCCAAATGGACACAGCTGTACTACCAGACAAACCTCACGGCAGGCAATCAGTTGTTTCTGAAGATTATTTGCACTGCAAATGCCAAATATATACGGCAACCAATGAACTCTGTCAAATATTATATGGTAGTCCAAAGTGCCGTTGTGAAAAATGTTCAAGCTGCAGACAATATAAATAAGTCTTGTGGGAATATTAATCCAAACCTTGTTTGCCAAAATATTTCTTTCCAATCTTTGCTAAAACATTATCAAGTCTTCCGCGTACCTTGGAAATACATAATTGCCTTAAGTTAAAGAATTGGAGTATCGAACATAATGAGTGCCCCCCGCTTAGATTATTTGGGCAAACATTAGCCACGGCAATAAAAGAAGATTTCCAGCACCAAACATTAGAAATTGATTAATACGCAGCCATATACTTCTCTCACAAACACTACCAATATTTGAGGCAACAAACTTTATTTCCTCCGATAAGACAAAGGTGATCCGGCAGATATTTATATAATATATTCCTCAGCAATGCTGAAATACCTCCGAACCAAATGATCTCATTTACGGCAATATCCTCAGAATTATGATTAACTTTTGATTACTGATAAGCAATAGAGGCCAGATATTTTATTTTTGAAACAAATTCATATCCTTACAAATTTTGTCTTCTAATGAAGACCTAACAGAATTTGCAGATGAGCCCGATAGTGAAACCTGAATTAGCTCCACCTCCCAGCAGAGAATTTGGGTTTCCGTCCAAATCTCTATATTCCAATGGTTTTTGTCCTCAAAAACTTCACTCCTCCAAGAAGGAATTGAATCCAATATCATTTTTCATAAACATCTGAACCTCCCAAATGAATTGCAACCCCTCTTTTATAATTAATCGGATGAGCCTTCTAGAATTTTCCATCTCATAATGCGACTTTTGGAATAAGCTGGATAAATTTAATTAAACAAAGTGACTTTTAATAGTATTTTATTATTTTATTTAAGTCTGTTGATGTTTTGTGTGCTATGGTAAGGGTCATAAGTGTTGACATGGGAGACCACTACACATTTTGTTTGATCATCCTCCCTAGCTAAGAGGGAGTGTTAATGTTTTTAGCTTCAGTCGTATGATCATTTAGAATACATATAATATATGTTGATTAATAATAATATATTATATATGTTATATTATTATTAATCATTTGAAATTTAATATTTAATATTAATCTATTATATTATTCCAAATTAATAATTGATTGATGTAACGTTATAAGCTAAGATACCGGGTTCGGCCCCTACCCCCTGCGGACCCTGCCAAATTCGAACCGGTCCGAAATTCGGGTCCGGTTCGACTGTGGGTTCGATTTTTTTTGGCAGGGTTCAATTTTTCAAAACCAAATTCGAACCCTGATTTTTGTGGTTCGAACCCGGGCGAATTTTACCAAAAAAGTCGAATTTGGTTCGAATTTCAAGCAAATTTGACCCGCAGTTTGACTTAAAACGGGTTTTTATGGCGAATTTAATGAAAATTTGGTGTCCATAACCCTAAAAGGTGAGTTCAAAGACATTTTTGTTGCTTCTAATGCTCATTTGTGGTGTGCAAACAGCTTATTTGGTCTTGAGCAAGAGGAGATAGGTGTTTGAGCAAGAGCTTGGTTGTGCAAGGAGGAGTTGAAAACTTGATTTGTGGACCTTCTTCAAGTGATTGTGCCTCATTTCTACACCTTTGCAAGCTTACAATGAGTGGAAGAGGTAAGTTCTTGTTCCATTTGCTTCAAGTTTTTGTTTTTGTTTAAGTATTTCATTTTATTTTCATTTCTCTTTCATTGTCCATTATTTTCTAGAATTTTTCATTCTCTTGTTTTATTATTATATTGAATGTGTATACAAATTTCTTGCCATAGGAAAAGGAACTACAATGGCATCTACCTCTTCCTCAGTAGGCAACCGCAATATTGACCCAATAGTAGAACCCCCTTCTGATTCTCTTTTGTGGAAGTATGTTGATATTCGAAGTGCCCTTCCCGGAGGTGGTGGATTCTATTGGAAATGTCGGGGTTGTGATGTAGTAAGGAACAGTTCATATTATCGTGTGGCAGGTCATTTGTGTGGATTACCTGGAAGAGGAATCAAGAAATGCCCTGGAAAAAAAAATGCACCTATACCAAATGCAACAGTATTACAATATATTGCAGAGCATGAGGCAGCAGAAGAGAGAGAAGAACGTAGACAAGCTGTAGCCAATAGTAATAAAAGTAAAAAAGCAAAG
>MU226802.1:2202750-2218310 GCA_018584345.1 Thuja plicata
CCATGAAGGGACATGTCTCTCCTATCCTCATTCCCAATATAAATGAAAGAGAGATTGTTGCATTTGGAAAATACATACAACATAGAGTGTTATTACATTTGCAGCTATCCTAAAAACTTAACATAGTTTCATTTATTAACAGAAATTTGCCCACTTTTCTTGCTGTCTTCAAGAACACTGAACCACAAGTACTTAATCAAAATAAAAGCAACCCTGAAGAAACAGCATTCAACCAAATGCCACAAACTTAATTGAGACAGCCTTCTCAATGAGCAAGTCTCTAACAGCAGTTTTGTCACCATCAGTACTTGAGGAGAACAAAATGCATAGACCATAGTTCCAAACACAATGTCGGTAACCAAGTTTAAAACTAAAAGTAATAGATTTATATTCACCAAATCAGGCAATTGTCAATACAGAATTTGTAAAAGGAGAATAAAGAGCATCCTGACTTCTATAATTGTGTTATTTACAGTTTTCTTTAATAGAGGGCATCACATAGGACTTGGAAACCAAATTGGGAATCTGGTTGAAATACAGTAAAGTCTAGCAACTCGTGTTAGAAAATAAGTGGTGCTGAAAGCACTTGCTGAAAAATTTATTTAGTCTACTGTGTTGACATCCTTGAGTCGCATATTACAAACTGAATTTCCTCAAACAAAATTACAAGTTACAGACTGAAATATGGCATGTAATATAGAGTTTAATAGTCCTAAAAATATCTGAAAACAAAAACACTATAAAACTGAGCAATACTCTAAACGATAGATCATGCCACTCAAAAATAGATTCCAAAAAAAAACTTATCCTAAAACAACAGCGACTATCTTTCATCTTGAACAACTAATTATTAACAAATGAAAACCTTAACATAGACTACTAAAATAGCCTTGAAAATTTCAGTCAAGAGCAAAGTTTAAGATCTCCTAAATATACTTTCCTAAACAAAGTCTTTGATTATTGGAAAGTGAGAGCTAAAACTCAAATAGAATTTGTTAATTTTAGCTGTGCTCTTCAGTAGCATAGGGGTTCCTCAGCAACTATCTCTAATATTTTTCGGCATAGGGCTTCCACTTTCTTTTTACACCATAGTTTTAAACTTTTTGAATACTTCAAGAACACCACTCTTAATGTATCTAGCAAAGCTATCAATAAACGTAATCATGTAGTGTTTCATACCTATGCTTACCTTGGACATAGGACCACACAAATCTGAATGAATAAGCTACAATGGCTACTTTACTCTCCATGCAGTTCTAGGAAACCTCTCCTACGTTGTTTTTCAAGTGCACAACTCTTGCTTGAATTTTTGGCAACCCAGTACCACATTTTTTTGATACATGTGCAGTCTCTAAAAAATTAAAGTGTCCATAGCTTTGGCGCTGTAACTAACTTGCATCGTCAATGGTAGAATAGCAAACATTTGATTCACTTGCTTTGATTCTCAGTGGGAACATTTGATTCTTGTCATCTTTGTTGTATAAATCATCTTTCATCCTTGTCCTTTATCATAGATAGTGCAAACTTTATCATCAGATACAAGTTTAATTCCTTTCTCAACTAGTTTAAACACTCATCAAATTATGCCTTAGTCCCGGTTAGTGGTGTACATCAGCAATATCTGATTATCCTTGTATAATTTCTATACCTAATTTTCCTTTCCACAAACTTATCTTACTTCACTTTTAGAATTTTCATCAATCTTTGGAAATGTTTCTCTCTAACCTGCCATATAGAACAGCTTAAATCTAGAAATCATAACTCGTTACTTGTGTTTTCAGCTTCATTGCATCACAGTGAGTAGTGCAGTGAACCTTCCTATTCTTCTTTCTTTAGACCTTCATTTGCATTCATTGAGCATTCTTGTGCATAGTTTTCTTCCTTGATATGTATTCTTAAATTTGTCTCTCTACATGACCAAACCTTTGGCAATGATTAAACTGCATTGGCTGCCTTCCTGCATTAAATCTGCCTTAGCCTCTTGAAAAACCACAATCTCTACTTTGTCCTCTTCCTTTGGATTTAGACCCGAACCCTTGATATGAGTTTCCCCACTTATTTCCTTGAAAAGCTAGTACATGGTCCTTGACTATTATTTATCTTTGATTTTGACATAAGCACTTGTTCTAGATCATCCATACACTTTACCTTCTTTTCATGGGTCAATAAAGATCCAACCAGCCCTTCAACCTTTAAATCATTTAAATCTTGCACTCTTCTAAAGTAAATATTAATATGCATCCACTTGGGTGTAAGAGATTTCAAGATCTTCTTCACAACCACATCATCTTTACTGCCTCCTCGTATGTTCTCATCTTTGTCACTCTTAACAGTAATCTTCAAATTGTTTGCTATCTTTCATTCTTAAGTTTTCAAAATTCAATCTCAAGATTCGAAGCTATCTATGCTTCCTTTGTTGACTTGCAGCCCACAATGCTTGGATAAATATTTGGACCTATTGCACTTGAATATATGAAAAAAAAGCTTGAGCATTTCCTTTTTCTCCTCTTCTTGCATCTCTAACTTATCTTTTGTAGTCAATAAATTCCAATCTTGAGGTTCAACATACCCACTTGCAACTATATCACATAGTACGATTTATATTAAAACTCTTTTAAATGGATCTCTTCAATAATCAAAATTCTCAACTGTAAACTGTGGAACAGGCATTGTACCATTGTTTGTGCATTATGGCAAACCAAACATAGCTGGAATTTTCTCTCAGCAAATCAAAGATCTTAACTTGGGTCAAGGAGGTTCAGAACTGATCTTGTCCAATGCAATTCTCACTTGCACTGATAAAACTTGCTCTAATTCCACTACTGGAAATTATGTATGTATGAAGAAAAAACAGGGGCAGAACCAAAAACACACTGGATATTATGTATGTATGAATCAAAACAGGGGCAGAACCGAAAACACAAGCCGACAAGTTTATTTATTCTAATAAATTGATTTCCTTGAGTCACATATTGGAAACTGAATTTCCCATTATCGAATTACTCATTATAAACTAAAATATAGCATATCATATAGAGTTTGATACTAATAAAAATATCTGAAAAAATACAAAAAAATTGAGTGATACTCTAAAGTTTAAACAACAAATCACACCACTTGATAAAAAAAACTGTTGTCGGGTATAATGTAATTAATGTGTCGGTTGGGAATTAGTTGGTGACCGGAGGCTAGGGAGTTGGCACACGGTTACCAACCGTCACGTCCCTTTGGTCCTTTATATCCTTGTACTACCTTCGGGTAAGAAATGATGTTATGCACGGAAGATATCATATTGTAATCACTTGAATGAATGAATAAGAGAATCATCCTTTGCTTTATTGCTATCATGTTCTGTGTATTCAGTTCTGCAAATAACTAAGATTACCCTAAGAGGCAAACATTTGGCACCGCTGCCTAGACGTACTCGGGAAGACAAGAACTAGATGGCGTACGGGCACTATGGGCCTACTAGTTGGTGAGATTAACCCAGAAGCAGACGACGCACGTACGGAGCTCTACAAAGGAGAAGACAATACAATGAGGAAATCACTCAATTGAGAAGTGTTGGAATAGAATGACATGAATGAATAAAAAAAATTGATGTGTTGATTATTGCCTTGTGGAGAGGTGAGCAAAGAATTCATGCCCAATCAATTGAATAAAAATAGAAAGAAGGAACTCGAGGAGGAACAAGCCGCTAGAAAAGCCATACTCGCACAACAGCAAGCCGAGCGAAGGGAGAGATACAAAAGACGCGCCAAAGGACTACCGAAGGGAGTAAGTGAAGGCGAGGGTCTGGAGGAATCTGATCGCGAGGCCGAGAGAAGTGGCGAGGACTGCCTAGAGGAAACAAGGAGCTTGTTCGGGTCCTTAACCTTAACCCCACGGACGGAAGCAAGAGAAGCCCGAAGGAAGGAAGAAGAGGAAGCCACACGGAGGGAGGCTCGGGATACCGCTGCTGCCGCGAGTATCGAAGTGACAGAGGGGCACGGGGATCACAGTAGCCCACCAGGCCTAGACAGTTGCAGTAGTTCGGGGACATCAAATGGTACGGTACCAAACATTTCCCAGGTACCGACTCCGGTAGTACCATCCCAGCCTGTAACACAACCGGTGTTGCAAACATAGTCGACACCTAGAAAAGTAAACATGGCGACTAACAAAGAGAAGCTACCAAAATTCCATCGAGATGGGAAGGAAGATCCAGTACGACATTGTCGTATGTGCGAGACAATCTGGTCGGCAAATGGAGTCGCCGACCAGGCAGAATGGGTGAAACAGTTCCCCGCCACACTCAGAGGGGTAGCCATCGACTGGTACTCCGATGTGGACAAAACAAAGGTGACCACTTGCGACAAACTCAAGAAAGAATTCCAGAAGGAGTTTCGACTCCTAGGGATGACAATGAAATTGTTTCAAAGATATACGGTACCAAACAAGGCAAGAAGGAGACTGTGCAGGCCTACAGTCGCCGACTGAAGGAGTTAGTCGGAAAAATGGAGAGTCATACAGTGGATGGTCTGAAGAAAAGATGGTTCATGGAGGGCCTGAAATCGAACCTACGGAGGAAATGAAGATAGTGCCCCCCACCTCATACGAAGATACCTATAACCGGGCAATGGACTTGGAGAGCGAACAAAAGACCTCTAAGAAGAAAAGAAGCAAGTCTTCTTCCGACGACGATGACACTTCTGAAGAAAAAAGCAGCACTGACGAGGGATCAAAAAAGAAGGTCACGACGCTCCAAAAAGATATGGAGAGAATGTTAAAAGAATTCAAGACAATTAAGGGGGGTACGAGCAGAGAAGACGAACTATGGTGCACAGACTGCAAGGAAAATGGCCACACCAAAGGCTCTTGTCCAAAAAAATCATTCTGTGATATCAGCCAAGTTATGGGTCACTCCGTCAAGGAGTGCCCATATAACATGAAGTCACGAAGTGCACAAGTATTGCTCACAGAACAGGCCACAACGTCCGCACCAGCAGGCACCTCCAAGCAAACAAACACCACGGCGTCAACCGGAGGCTACCGGGATAATAGGCGAGGGGGAAATAATAACAACAATAACACCCGAAGATGCATCCAGTATGACGCCAAAGGGAGACCTATCATCCAGTGCAGGGCCTGTAGCCAATGGGGGCACTTCACTCGGGACTGCAAAGCCGAGGGTGCTTCCCCACAACACTTGTGTAAATGATGTGGTCCCGGCGACCACGACGATGCACACTGTCCGAAAGGAGTGAACCTCATAGACATTGATAATACCGTGCTCGTACTTACAAGGGGCCAAGCGAAGAAGGCCACATATCTAGATCCCCGTACGGAGACGGAGAGGGTACGCGAAGCAAAAGCAACAATTGAGAAGGAGATGGCCGCACAACGAAAGAGCACCCAGGAAGCTACCAGCACCTCACACACGACGGCGGAGGAAAACATCTTAAGGCAGGTATTACAGACGGAGGTGCCGGTAAAACTCCAAGACCTCCTGGAGACCATACCTCAACTAAGGACGGCTATCCTTAACACAACACCATCACAACCTCGTCAGGTACCCGAAACTTCTCCAAGTCTTACTGCAAATCCTATGTTGCTAGTCGTGAATAGTGGGCGTCACCCAGCGGTGGTCAAGATGGGTATCCTTGGCACCACTCTCACAGACGCCATTGTAGATGGAGGGTCCGAAGTAAATGTACTTCCGGAGGAGACATGGAAAAAGTTGGGGAAACCCACGTTGTGGCCTCCGACATTCAGCCTGTTGGGAGCGGACCAGCACGGCATCAAACCCATCGGAACCCTCATGGCTCAACGCGTGATGATTGGGACACAACCCTTCGTACTCGACTTTGTGGTGATCCCACTAAAGAAAAAGGGGTACAATGCTATTTTGGGACGAAGGTGGCTCACCTCAGCGAAGGTGAACCACAACTGGAAGCAGAACACACTCACCATGGAGACCGCCGGGAGGAAGTATGGGATTGATCTCCACACGCAAATGGTGAGCGAGGAGTTAGCATCTTCGGACTCAGAATCTGAAGGAGAGCAATTGGGAGAAGACGGAGGGCAAAGAAGAATGGAGCCCAATGACGAAGGGGTTGGAGTTGGAAGAATGTTCTGGGGATGATGGCGATTCAATGAATGGCCTCTTTCATTGGCAAATGGAAGATTACGAGTTCTTCACACCATCTTGTAACATGCTAAGCATTAGGGAGGAGGAAGCCACCCCCGCATACCAGGAGGTAAAATCAAGGGGGAAAAACCTCGGTGACGACGCTCGTGTCGGCGACGGTTGGAACCCCGTGGCCGCAGCCTTCAAAATCTTTATTCTCCTTCTTATGTACGGGCCAGGGATCGTGGTCCCTATATAATTTATGGTTTCCAGCCTTTGGATAGCCATCGAAAACAAACCCAAGGACAAAGTTCAAGAAGTCGGCTACAACGGGGCCATCCAGCTGTGGACTCTCAACGGACGAGAGATACACGAGGCCATTAGCAGTTCCAAATCGAAACCTCACCCGGAGAGGATGGACAAAGCACTTGAAAGGATGGATAGAGCACCCGAGGGGATGGAAGGGGACCCAAGAAACCCGAGAGGCTGGGCGGACGACCGGAGAGGCACCTGGAAGGTAATTTGATTAGGCAATTAAAAAAAAAAAAATTTAAAAATTTATAAAAATTTATAAAAAAAAGTGTCTGTACGGCTGTACAAACCGTACGAAAGAGATGAAAACAAAGCCAAGTGTTCGTACGGCACCATCGACGTTGTACGGAACCATAGGGACAAGATGGAAAAAGGAGCAAGAAGAAAGGATATACCGTACGACCGCGAGGAGAGCACATGCATCACCGTACGATCATACGACAAAGGGTAGGAGTTTTTGAGCAACAGGCCGCGCGGCATCCCCCCGTGAAGTAGCAACCCGTACGGACTTCAATAAGAGGGAGCAATTAACTTATTTCCATCGTGGTCGTACAGCAGCTATCATCACTTTTTGCAGTGCGGACAAGAACACTTGAGGCTCTTACAACCGTACGACCGTATGACGTTCAGCACAGCCACAAGGAGGATATAAGGATCACCGTACAGCAGTACGGCAAATCACAGCGACTCGGAGAAGAGGCCGCACAGTGTTTCCAGGGACTTATCAATTCCGTATGGACAAGAGGTGTTTAAAAGAAAGTATCCGGAGGTCAAGCACTTGAAGGCCATTACTAGTCGTACGAAGCAAAGAAGAGGAAGTAAACTAAGCGCCAGACAATCGTCCAAGTAGTTAGGGAAAGACAAACGGATATATTCACATTCTAAAAAAAAAAAAAATATGGTACCGAAGGGTAGGACATAACCAGGTAGTGAAGAAAGCATAGTTATTGGCCATTTGCCAAGGCACCATAAGAGAGTATGGCATTGGACGAAAATCACGAAAAATAGTGTGCGTCATGGACTTTTGTGTGGGTTTGAAGGTGCTAAATTGGTCTTGGCGGCGGGGGCGCTGCCCCTCGACCCCGCTGAAGGCGTTGCCCCCAGACCCCCATTTTATTTTTGAGGCACACTACAACATAGAGTTTGGGGTACCCGCGCCGTCAGGGTAAGCGTTGGGTTTGTTCCGCTCAGTGAGAAAGAAGTTTGAAGCTAAGCATTGGAGGGGAAGCCATAAGCCGCCGACGGAGATGGATTTGGAGGTTGTGAACACACAGCCTTGAGCAGATGAGACCCAGAGATGTTGCAGGCATTGATTGTCCGCGCGCCAATGGTGGCGAGAGAGGTAGCAGGGTACTACGCTTTGAGGAGTATGTCTTGGTTGGACATGAGGTTGCCGTGGTGGAGGCACAGAGAGCTCAGGAGGAGCTGACCACCAAGTTGGAGGCAGTAGAGCAAGACTTGGCTTAGTGTACCCAGTAGTTGGGTGTGGAGAAGGCGGCTATTGAGGACAGATTGGCTACGGAGGCAATATCATTTGCAGCACTTGGTAGAGGCTGAGACTGAGCAACATATTTTGATTCTTGTATGTAATGGTCCCTCATTCCTATTTTGTTTCGGTCCCAGACATTTTGTTGTCGTCCGGAGACGACTTTTCTTTAGGGGGGGATGATGTTGTCGGGTATAATGTAACTAATGTGTCGGTTGGAAATTAGTTAGTGACCGGAGGCTAGGGAGTTGGCGCACGGTTACCAACCGTCGCGTCCCTTCGGTCCTTTATATCCTTGTACTACCTTCGGGTAAGAAATGATGTTATGCACGGAAGATATCATATTGTAATCACTTGAATGAATGAATCAATAAGAGAATCATCCTTTTCTTTATTGCTATCATGTTCTGTGTATTCAGTTCTGCAAATAACTAAGTTTACCCTGAGAGGCAAACAATAACTTCAAAAAAAATGACAATTGATTTTCATCCAAAACAGCAACTTATTAATAAATAAAAATGTAGGCATATGTTCTTAAAAATAGCCTTGAAAATTGCACTCCCGGCCTAAAAATAAAATCTCCTAAATGTAACTCCTAAACATAGACTTGAAATACTGGGAAGTTATGCCTAGAACTTAAACAAAATCTATTATTTTTAGGTATACTC
Source organism: Thuja plicata (assembly GCA_018584345.1). NCBI lineage: Eukaryota > Viridiplantae > Streptophyta > Pinopsida > Cupressales > Cupressaceae > Thuja > Thuja plicata. The sequence continues at coordinate 2,211,326 of MU226802.1, forward strand.
AAAATGTTTGCAGTAGTACAGAACTTCATCAACAGCTAGGACTGTTTCAGCAGCAGAAATTCAACGTTGCTAGCAATAGCAGTTCAACTTTATCAGCTTCTTCTAACTTTGCCAACATTCTACTGTTTGACATCAAAGGTCCCTGCACTCCCGGTCTGAGAATAAAATCTCCTAAATGTAACTCCTAAACATAGACTTGAAATACTGGGAAGTTATGCCTAGAACTTAAACAAAATCTATTATTTTTAGGTATACTCAAAATGTTTGCAGTACTACAGAACTTCATCAACAGCTAGGACTGTTTCAGCAGCAGCAATTCAACGTTGCTAGCAATAGCAGTTCAACTTCATCAGCTTCTTCTAACTTTGCCAACATTCTACTGTTTGACATCAAATTTCCCTGCAACCTCATGTGTTATAGGCAGAAGCAGTTTAATGTTAAGAATTCTAGCATAAAAACAGTTCTAGGATTTTACCTAAATAAACCATGAAAGAATGGAAATAAAGAATATATAAAAAGATAAATAATTTTGAATTAAAAAAATTAATTCTTCATCACCATAGCAGGTGTGCACGGCTATCTCTATAAGAAGTAAGCTATTTCTCTCAAAACAGAAAAGTAGCAATCTTTGAGATGAGATATGAAGCTACCAATTTCTCTACTCTTCTATTCTTTGTACATTTACGAAGAGGCAAAAATCTCTACAAAGAAATGATTCTCTCTTGCTCTCTAATTAAAATGACAATCCCTTTATTAAGATGATATAAATAGTCCAAAAATAGAAGATACAGTGATTTGACTTTTAATGAGGAAAGTCATGAGACAAGCATTTCCCCAGTTAGTTGAGATGATAAGAATTCTAGCATAAAACTAGTTTTAGGATGTAGCCAATCCAAATGGCAAATGAATGGAAAAAAGAAAATACAAAAAACAAAAAATTGACAAATTTACTTCTTCATTAGCAAAGGAGGTATGTAAGGCTATATCTAAAGAAGGTGAAAAAGCTGTTCTTGTGAAAAAGAAAGTAGCAGTCTTTGAGAAGAGAAGTGAAGCTACCATTTTTTCTGATCTCCTATACGCTCTGTATATTAGAAAGAGGTATCAATTTCTATAATAAAATGTTTTGCTATTAAACCAATTTTCACTTCTTTCTAAAAATAGAGGACGAAGTGATCTGACTTGTAACATGCAGTTCCCTGATGATTTGAAAAGATTTTCATTTTTCTTGACTTGAAATTTATTGAAACATAACATTTTGATTTTCCTAGTTTTGCCATTTTCTACATTGTGTATTTCATGTTATCAAAGCCTTTCGGAATGGATGTTGAGCATCAAATTATATTCAACTAAATCCAGCAACTCTTTATCTGTATTACACATTCTAAGTTTTCCATCGTGCTTTGAATGAAGCTGTATCAAGCTATAGTAATATATAAAAGCATTGCCCCCAACTGCCACCAAGATCACCAGTGTTTTTATGTTTTAATGGACAAACAATGTGAAATTAATTGAAAGTTGAAATGGTAGAAGAAGGAACTGCAAGATCATATTTAAATCAATTCACTTTGAAACCCTCATTCTGCTGACTGACAAGAAGCATTCAAGAATTGGATATTTCAGAACTTATGCAACTGTAGTACCAGACCTATAGAAGAAAAAATATCAACGTCAACAAAGGAAAGATAAAACACTTCCTTATTGCTTTAACTTTTAGAAATGAGTTTTGCCCTGGGGATCGCATTTGGCAACTACAATGCAAATTCACTATCTAGACAATGTTAGAATGGCTTCACTAACTTCTTCACTTTTAGCCTTCGGCTCACTCTGAGCTGCCTTCTTACTTCAGCCAAAAATTCTTCCTTTTAACTAAACCCTTTCCAATGACTTAGACTTTTAGACCATTTCTCTATATCACCAAAAGTCCAGAGTGCAGTTTTATGCTCTTCCATCTGTTCTTCCTTTATTCTATAAACTGCCTTCTATTTCTTCTCTTATCGTGGAGTATGGGTGTTTACCCGCTGGGGTAACCTAGTTAAATGATGCATAGACGTGGTACCGAAATGCAATTACATAAGATAGATCAGAGAATACCATAATCTTTATTAATCATTCGTAACTTGAGTACATTTACAATAGTCACTCTCTATCATCTTATCTCCGAAGAGAAAGTACATTGCTTATATAAACCCGAAGGGACCAAAAGTCACCACCGATTCCCAATTGTCGTCCGATAGTAACTAAGTACGGTCAGCTACACATTATATAACTAACACAGCATAAAGTAAATACTACGGCTAACATCATCCCCCCCTAAAGAAAAGTCGTCTCCGGACAACAACAAAATGTCCGGGACCGAAACAAAATAGGAATGAGGAACCACTCCATACAAGAATCAAAACATGTTGCCTCCGTAACCAATCTGTCCTCAATAGCCGCCTTCTCCACACCCTGACACTAAGCCAAGTCTTGCTCTACTGCCTCCAACCTGGTGGTCAACTCCTCCTGAGCTCTCTGTGCCTCCACCACGGCAACCTCATGTCCAGCCAAGACATACTCCTCAAAGCATAGTACCCTGCTACCTCTCTCGCCACCCTTGGCACGCAGACAATCAATGCCTGTAGCATCTCTGGGTCTCATGTGCTCAACATTGTGTGTTCACAACCTCCAAATCCATCTTCGTCAACGGCTTATGGCTTCCCCTCCAACGCTTAGCTTCAAACTTCTTTCTCATTGAGTGGAACAAACCCAACGCTTACCCCGACGGGGCGGGTACCCCAAACTCTATGTTGTGTGCCTCAAAAATAAAATAGGGGTCGAGGGGCAGTCGTACGGTCACTATTTTGTTGATAATTTTCATTGCCAACCGTACGGTCGTACGGTCCCGTACAGCGCCAAGTCGTACGGTGTCGTACGGTCATTTAAAAAAAAATTATTTTATTTTTATTTTTATTTTTATTTTTTTCTAAGCATTTCAAATTCCTGACGAGCCCGGCGGTCTGTTTCTTGCTCCCGTTCGTGATATATTTTCAGCTTCGACCCGTTGACTGCGTCCGAAACCGCCTAGCCGTCGTGTGTCCATAACTTCACTGCCCCATTCGCGGCAACTTCCCAAATTTTATATGGGCCTAGCCACTTTGCTTTGAATTTGCCAGGTTTTATTTCATTTCGCCTATTAAACTTCAATACCAACTGACCTGGCATGAACTGTGTCCGCTTCATTGCCCACTGTGCCAATAATCGTTTCTCTTCGAGTCTGTTCTCAATGGCTATCCTTAGACTTGGTACCATAAATTCAACAAGAACCATGGTCTCTTGCCTGTAAATTAGGAGAATAAAGAAATGAGGGATGTGGTCTTCCACTCAGGATTCCGATCGTTGCCGACGAGAATGATCTTAGTTCCTCCTCCTTGCCCAGATTCATAGGTTTGACTGACGACATCTTATGCTCTTCGCTTACTTTCGCCTCCCCTTCTTTGTATTCATCGTACTCCAGGGGAATTATTTTCAGTTCTTCCTCAATACTTAGTACATTGCATGCTGATCGGAAGAGTTCGTAGTCCTCTATTTGCCAGTGGAAGAGACCGTCCATGGAGTCACCGTCCTCTCCCAAACACTCTTCCAATTCTAAGACACCTTCTTTGTTAGGTTCCATACAACTCCTTCCATCATCCCTTCGACCTTTCTCACTATCACATTCGGAGTCTGAAGAAGAGGCTATCTCTTCGCTCACCATCTAGGTGCGAAGGTCGATGGTGAACTTCCTCCCCCCATTCTCCATCGAGAGGATATTTTTCTTTCAATTGTGGTTTACCTTCGCTGTGACCAGCCACCCTCGACCCAAAATGGCCTCGTAACCCTTCTTTTTCAAAGGTATCACCACAAAGTCTAATACAAATGGTTGTGAGCCAATGGTGACCCATTGTGCCATCAGCGTTCCGAGGGGTTTGATACCCTGTTGATCGGCGCCCAATAAGTTGATGTTGGGGGCCACAATGTTGGCTTGCCCAATTTCTTCCATGTCTCCTCCGGAAGGACGTTCACTCCTGACCCTCCGTCCACTATAGTGTCTACCAGGATGGTGCCAAGGATGCCCATCTCGACGATTGTCAAGTACCTCCCATTGTTTACAGCAAGTATCATCGGGTCAGTTGCAGACCCTCCGGGGATGTCCTTATGTGTGGTATTTGGTTGCGGGGCCAAGTTCCCCAACAGTGTCGTTCCCAAGTGAGGCATGGTGTGAAGGAGGTCTTGGAGTTTCACCGGTACCTCTAGATGTAGCAGTTGTCTCAGAATGTTTTGTTCTGCCTCCCTCCGGCCCGAGGTGGTGGCCATCTCCCATGTTTCTTTTTGTGTCTTCATCGCCTTCTCTATTTCTTCCTTAGCCTCTCGTGCCCGTTGTTTTTCTGTTCGAGGGTCTGGATATGTGGCTTGCTTTGCTTGCCCTCGGGTGACGGTCAATACCGTACTTGTGCTTCCATCTATGTCCAACCAATTAATGTCGGATTTTGGGTAGTTGGCATCCTCGTGGTTGTCAGGACCACATCAGCGACATAGCTTCTGAGGGGTGTCGCCCTTGTCACAGTCCCTTGCAAAGTGGCCCCACTGATTGCAAGCTCGGCACTGGATCATCGGCCGACCCTTGGAGTCATATTGTATTCGACTCCTTGTGTTGGTGTTGTTGTTATTGTCCCTTCCGCCACCGCGTTGGTTGCCTCCGTACCCGCCCGATGTAGATGGTTGCTCTTGGGTAAATAACACTTGTTGATTCCTTACTTTCATGTTGTATGGGCAATCCTTGGTGGAATGGCCCATGATCTGGCAAATGTCACAAAATGTAGTTTTGGGACACGACCCCTTCATATGGCCGCTCTCCTTGTAGTTCGTACACCACATGTCATCTTCCCCCTTGCTGATACCCCCTTTCATGGTCTTGAACTCCTTCATCATTCTCTCCATATCCTTTTGGAGTGCCATGACTGTTTTCTTCAACTCGCCATCGCTGCTACTGTCATCGTCCGCAGTGTCATCTTCGTCGGAAGAAGACTTGCTTCTTTTCTTCTTGGAAGTCTTCTGTTCGCTCTCCAAGTCCATCGCTCGGTTATAGGCATCTTCATATGAAGTGGGGGGCACTATCTTCATTTTCCTACGTAGGTTCGATTTCAGGCCCTCCACGAACCATCTTTTCCTCAAGCCATCCGCTGGCTGGCTATCCATTTTTCCGACTAACTCCTTCAGTCAGCGGCTGTAGGCCCGCACAGTCTCCTTCTTGCCTTGTTTGGTACCGTATATCTTGGAAACAATTTCATTGTCATCCCTCAGGAGTCGAAACTCTTTCTGGAATTCTTCCTTGAGTTCGTCCCAAGTGGTCACCTTTGTTTTGTCCACATCGGAGTACCAGTCGATGGCTACCCCTCTGAGTGTGGAGGGAAACTGTTTCACCCATTCTGCCTGGTCGGCGACTCTATTCGCCGACCCGTTTGTCTCGCACGTACGACAATGTCGTATTGGATCCTCCTTCCCATCTGCATGGAACTTCGGCAACTTCTCCTTGTTAGTCGCCATGTTGACTTTTCTAGGTGCCGACTGTGATTGCCACACCGGTTGTGTTACAGGCTGGGATGGTACTGTCGGCATCGGTACTTGAGAAATGTTTGATACCGTACCACTTGATGTCCCCGAACTACTGGAACTATCCAAGCCTGGTGGGCTACTGTGATTCCCGTGCCCCTCTGTCACTTTGATACTCTCGGCGGCAACGGTATCCTGAGCCTCCCTCCGTGCGGCTTCCTCTTCTTCCTTCTTTCGGGCTTCTCTTGCTTCCGTCCATGGGGTTAAGGTTAAGGACCCGAACAAGCTCCTTGTTTCCTCTAGGCGGTCCTCGTCACTTCTCCCGGCCTCCCGGTCAAATACCTCCAAACCCTCGCCTTCACTTATTCCCTTCGGTAGTCCTTCGGCGCGTCTTTTGTATCTCTCCCTTCGCTCAGCTTGCTGTTGTGTGAGTACGGCTTTTCTATCGGCTTGTTCCTCCTCGAGTTCCTTCTTTCTATTTTTATTCAATTGATTGGGCATGAATTCTTTGCTCACTTCTCCACAGGGCAATAATCAACACATCAATTTATTTATTTTTATTTTTTTGCCTTCCCGAGTATGTCTAGGCAACGGCACCAAATGTTTACCCGCTAGGGTAACCTAGTTTACTGATGCATAGACGTGGTACCGAAATGCAATTACATAAGATAGATCAAAGAATACCATAATCTTTATTAATCATTCGTAACTTGAGTACATTTACAATAGTCACTCTCTATCATCTTATCTCCGAAGAGAAAGTACATTGCTTATATAAAACCTGAAGGGGTGTGACCAAACGTCACCACCGATTCCCAACTGCCGTCCGGTAGTAACTAAGTACCGTCGGCTACACATAATATAACTAACACAGCATAAAGTAAATACTATGGCTAACAATGGGCACTTTTAAGCCTTGCATTACTGTTCGTTGATACAACCTTACTTATCAAGATTTGAGAATCTAATTTGATGAGAAAAGGGGACATCACATGATTCCAAAAATAGTCCAGGGCAACTTTCATGATCTCCACTGCCTTTCAGAGTTTGTCTTTCATACAAATGCATTTGAGCTTTTGCTTCTCATATATAGCATGCCCAACTATGAGATTCTAGAAAATCTCTGACTTCTTTAAAACTAAGCTTGAGCTGCTTAATGATTTGGTGACATGCTATAGCACACTACACTGAAGTAGCAGATGCCCCATCACCAATGTGCACCAATGGCTCATGTCAAATTCACATCAATTCAATTTGCTAGATTATGGGAATGTGTGGAGCATCAATAATTTGCTCTCATTGATGGAACCAAGGGCCTTTGGTGCATGTTTAGAATTCTTAATAGATTTTCTTTGATTAATTAACATTTTGACTACCAAATCTTTAAAAATAGAAGTACTAAAATTTCATAGCTTGC
>MU226802.1:2225986-2236649 GCA_018584345.1 Thuja plicata
TATTCTCTGGAATGAAGCCACACCTCTGCCCGAAACTATAGAACTCAGGTCTAGAGAAGGAATATGGCACCAACCGATTGAAAAAACAGGCCGAGAGGATGAGGAGATTAATGTGGTAAGGGAGATGGGCAAAGGAAAAAGGCTCTGTGTGATTTGGGAAGAGCTACTGGGTGACAGAGAACAACAGAAGATCCATAAAGAAACTGAAGCATAAGAGAATGCTGAAAGAAACATAACCCTGATGCCCGAGCTGGGGGAGAGCTCCCACATTGAACCCACCACAGAGGTTATTCCCTGCTCCTCCCCTCTCCCGCATCTGGAGAAGACAAATGATCCCTGCGGGTCAGCTCCTAAAAACTTGGAGGGGCTTGCCCCTGAAAACCCAGAACTCATAAATTCTCTTGCCAACACGAATTAGAGGCCAAGGCAAGAAACCCCTAAACCTTTACTTTCGGATGCTCAGATTTTATGCAATGAGAAAATCATCACAGAACCAAGGCTCACACAACCTTTTGTGGAGGAGCCTATCTCCAGCCTGAAATGCCACTTGGATCCACCTACAACTATAAGCAATCCAACCGAGAGCCCAAAACCTTATCCGGAAGGTGGGTTTCCTGATGATGACACCCTTGGACAGAAGGTTACTGCTGAGATAGAGGAGGACAAGGAGTATGTCCCGGCCACATGGGTGGATAACACAGGAACTTTGTTTAAGGATATCCCCATCTCCCCCATTAGAAATCTGGGGGATTCTTTTGAGGGAGCCAGAGATAGTGGAGGGAACAGTTTGAGTCATAAGAGCAGAGAGGAGGAAGATGACCTTGACACAGATGATTTTCTTGGTCTCTCGGAACAGCTTGACATCATAGAAGTCAAAACTATAGCACAATCAGACTCATCTAGGGGCAAAGCTGTCTATGGAGAAAAGAAAAAGAGAGGGGCAAGCACCTTAAAAATGAGACTTGAAAAGGCTGCAAATGCAAGTGGCCAACGCAGATTAAGATCGGGAAAGGGTAACGCCCTTTCCCGGGAGCAATGAAACTCTTATCTTGGAATGTCAGGGGCTACAATGCCTCTGACAAAGTTTGTCTGATCAAGCGGTGTTTTGATCAGGCGAAACCCGATCTAGTGCTCTTGCAAGAAACCAAACTCAAGAATGAGGACTATGCTTATTTTGCTGCAAAGTTCCCGAGATGGAAGTGCTTCTTCATGGATGCAGATGGAGCGTCTGGAGGCCTGGCCCTCTTAGGAAAGGAAGAGGTAGTAAACATCACCATTATCCAACAACACAAATCATGGTTATGGGCAAAGGTGGCTTCCAAGCAACTTCTTAAAACTATTAACATCTTCAACATTTATGGCCCCAACAACCCTGCTCTTAAGCTCAGTTTGTGGCAGTATATTTCCAGTGCCCTAAAAGATAATCCAGATGAAATTTTCATCCTTGGAGGAGACTTCAATGCCATCCTCAGGCCAGAAGACAAAAAAGGTGGCCGAGGATGGACTGGTAAAAGTCAAATGGACTTCCACAACTTTGTGGTGGATAATGACTTAATGGAAGTAGAATTAAAAGGTGGAGATTATACATGGACCAATTGCAGATTGGATTTCAACAATATAGAAGAGAAGGTTGACAGATTCCTGTTGGCAGGGGATTGGAAATCAACAAAATGAATCTGCAGGGCGGAGATACTTCCGATTTCTGGATCTGACCATTACCCCATTGGTTTGAGAATCCAAGAGGATTCTATCTCGGATAGATGCCCTTTTAAGTTTGAAGCAATGTGGCTCAGGGCGGAAGGTTTTGATGACATGGTGAAATCATTGTGGAACAATGCTCCAAGTAGAGTTGGAAATCATGCTTACATCCTATGTAAGAAACTACAATTCCTTAAGGAGAAGCTGAAAATCTGGAATAGGGAAAGCTTCAAAAATATCTTTGTGGAGAAATTGAGATTAGAAGAGGAGCTAAAATCTCTAAATGAGCACATTATCACTCATGGAATGACAAAGACAGAATTTCTTCAAGAGCAACTTTTAAAAAAAGAGTATGAGGAAACATTGGCCAGGGAGGAGATATATTGGAGACAAAAGTCAAGGGAGCTGTGGCTCAAGGACGGAGACTGAAACACAAAGTTTTTCCACAACTCAGCAAAGATGAAAAGGGCAGGTAACAAAATCTATTCTATCAAAAACCAACAGGGTCTCATATTGGAAAAGGAACAAGACATCAAAGAGGAGGCAGTGAGATACTTCTCACAAATCTTTTGTGCAGAAAGTAGCAATGCACTGATTCCGAGGAAATTATCAACACAATTCCAACTTGCATCGGCCCGGTTCAAAATGCCTTCCTTCTGAGACCAACAACAATTGGGGAAGTCAAAAATGCTTTATTCGGAATTGGGGGGGGGGGACAAGGCCCCGGGCCCCGATGGTTTCACTGCCCTCTTCTACCAACTCTTCTGGGACCTTGTAGGGACTGAGGTTTAGGAAGTGGTGGAAGAGGCGCGAAAAGGAAAATTCATCCTCAAAGACATGAATAACACTCTCATTGCCCTGGTTCCAAAACAAACTGATTCCTCTAGTTTCGGGGATTTCAGACCAATCGCCCTCTGCAATGTTATTTACAAAATTATATCCAAAACTATGGCCAATAGACTGAAAACAACCCTGAAAATAGTAATTTCACAGGAACAGAGCGGCTTTACCCCTGATCGTTCAATTTATGAAGGGATCATCATTGCCCATGAGGCAATCCACACGGTTCGGAAAACCAAAACTGATAGGATGCTGATCAAACTGGATATCAGAAAAGCTTATGACGAGGTGGACAGGGGCTTTGTCTCCAAGATCATGGCAAAGTTTGGATTCGCTGAGGAATGGATTAAATGGATTGAGGGATGCATCAACAATGTGTGGCTCTCCATCCTTGTTAATGGCAGCCCGCAGGGATTCGCCAAGGGGATCCAATATCCCCTTTCCTCTTTGTTATTATGGCTGAGGCTCTAGGTAGACTCATAAAACAAAAAAGAAACTCAGGCAGTTGGAAAGGAATAAAGGTGGCTGTGGGAGTGCTGGCTCTCTCTCACTTGCAATTTGCAGATGACACCTTTTTAGGGGGGGAGGCCTCCTGCAGAGAAGCAAGAATCATGAAATCAACACTGGATAAATACACCAGGGCTTCAGGCCATCAAGTAAACTGGTTGAAATCAGAAATATATTTTTTTAACACTCCAACCTAGTGACAAAGAGACATTTGTAAAGTCCTGGGGATGAGGAAGGGAACCCTCCCATCTAAATATCTGGGGATCCCTCTCTTTGAAGGTGCAGGAAAGTCAGAGATATGGGCTGGTCTAACCTCTGCTATCACAAAAAAGATGTCGGGGTGGAAGGGGAAATGGCTCTCATCGGCTGGCAGAATCCTTATGCTAAAATCAGTAATTTCAGCAATGCCAGTTTTCCCAATGTTCTGCTTGCGGATTCCAACCAACATCCTAAACAAAATTGGTCAAGGAATGCGGAAGTTCTTCTGGAATGGATCATCACAGGAAGATAAAATACCTCTACTAGCATGGGATAAGATATGCAAGCCCAAAAAGGATGGGGGAGCGGGAATCAGAAATTGGCAACTTATGAACACTGCATTGGGGGCAAAACTAATATGGGAGATTCACCAGAAACCAGACTGCATGTGGGCTCGCATTCTAAAAGCAAAACACCTTGACAACCCAAATGACAACCGCATTCTCACAATCAGAAACCCTCCCCGAGGATCGGCAATGTGGAACTTTATCACCTCTTGCAGACAGATAATCACGGATCATATCTCATGGAATATTGGTAATGGGCAATCAGCAAAATTTTGGGATGACTCATGGAATGGTCTTCCAGCACTTAAAAGGAATGGTGATCTCCACGATCTTAGAAACTACTTTACTAGGGCGTGGGGGGAATATATATCAGACTATATTGAACCAACTGAAGAAGTAGATGGCAGAGAATGGCAGTGGAAAACAGTAAACCATGAGAACTTATCATAACAACAGAAAGATACAATGAATGGGATATTGAAAGATAGAAGAATCCTCTTCACCTCAGAAAATGACAGAGTGATTTGGTGTGCATCCAAAAGGGGAGAATATTTAGTGAAATTGGGTTACCAGTTATTAGAAAAGGAGGACAGGGAAGAACAATGGCCTTCAAGACTCTGCTGGAACAAACATTGCCTTCCCAAAGCAGGGGTCTTCACATGGCTTGCATCCAGAGGCAAAATCCTGACAGGGGAGCGAAGGAAAAAACTTGGTTTTATGGGACCTACGAAATGTCTGATGTGTGATGAGGCAGAAGAGGATGTCGATCATCTTCTGATCAACTATAGAATTGCACAATCTTGCTGGATAATGATTCAACAGAAATTGGGTTGGCAGGGACCCTTACATAACACTCTATCTGGGGCTTTGCTAGGGTGGCCCCCTACTCTTGGCCGGTCCCGACTTGATGCAATTTGGGATATATCTCCCTCAGCCTTACTCTGGGAAGTTTGGAAAGAAAGGAACCGCAGAATTTTCAGAGACCAAAAAGAGACTTCAGCTATGATCAAGAGGAGAATAAACACTTCCATTGAAGAAATTGTGACTACACCAGCAAACAGCAAACCTATGAAATGCCCCTTCACTCAATGGGATTCAAGGATTCAGTCCAGTTGGCCTGGCATTAAAATCCGCTCTTGGGGAAATTGCCCACAACACAAAGCCCACAATAAAAAGGAAGGTGTTAAATGGGAACCACCCGACAAGGATTGTGTCAAAATAAATTTTGATGGGGCCTCTAGAGGCAACCCTGGAGTATCTGGCATAGGTGCAATAGCAAGAGATTGGCATGGCAACTTATTAGCATTTGAAGCAGAAAGGATTTCAGAAGGGACAAATAACTTGACAGAAGTGAAGGCAGCAATGCTTGGGGTTAAAATGGGGCTTAAGCTAGGTTGCAAAAACATCCACCTTGAAGGAGATTCGGCTGTCATCATTGGAGCCATACAAAAAAGGCACATCTCGGCATGGCACCTCCAACCTTATGTAAACCGTATAACAACACTTCTCAATGGCTATGAAAAATTCAAAATTTCACACGTGAGAAGAACGGGTAATATTGAGACAGACTGCTTATCAAATTGGGCCGCCAATTTTACAAAGGAAGGGAATAAACAATTTGAAAATTTCACTGACATCACTTTAACTGAGAAGGTGTAATGAATGCCAGTTGTTCTTCACGGGCCATAGCCAATGCCACTAGGAACTATAAAATGTAGTTGGAGGACACAGTGTGATCATACCCAAGTAAGACCAATGGGACAGAAAAGTTTGAATATGAGCTTGAAAAGATAGGACATTAACACAACCCAGGGGAAAACATCAATTTTGATAAGGGCCGGCGATAAGGGAATTTATGTCCACCCCTTCCTAATTGCCAGAGTGACATCATATTAGCATAAGGAACAAAGGACAAGCATGATATGCGTGCCTCTAACCTTGATCCGTGCAAAATTGAATCATCAAAAGGACAAACTGCGGGTGAAAGGACAGGAGATTGATGGAGATGGGACACAGATGGGATGGAAAGATCAGCCATTAAATTCAGCAGTTATTACAAATCAATTGACAAGGATTCGCACAAAGATCCATATCCTCCTCTCACTCTTTAAATGCGGGTTTTCTCTTTACTTTCTTTGCGAAACTGACAATATTGTAAGCTTTTCTGAGCACAGGTCTAGAGCTTACAGAGATGGAGGCGACTTTCACGTTGAAGCTAGGGAAGCAAAAACAGCAAAAAGGCTTCTTTGGCAAAATTAAGGCCAACCAGGTTCGCAAGCTCATGAATTGGTCCTCCAAGGATTTAGAGGATATAGTGATGGACACTCTGGGTCCTAAGTTTATCACAGCCACCCACAGAGGACGCCTGAATGTTGACATTCCCTCCATGCTGCTAGCATGGGCGCTCGAACTTGAAGTGGAGCACGAGGAGGTGCGGGAGGTCATCACGGAGCTGTTCAACACGGACTTGCTGGAAGGCATGGATTCTTTTCTTGAATGGGCATGGCCGGGTGTGGGGTTTAACATCACTGAAGGAATTGCAGATGAAGACCGGGAAAGAGTGCAAGGCATCATTCCGTTTGTGCGATGGCCATGGGGAGTGAATAAAGACAATTACCGCATGGACAGGTTCATTGGGTGGGAAACCATCAAAGTGGCAATCAGGGAACGCCCGCCACCACCCGAAGCTGTAGAATTGGCTCTGAATGTGCAAATCCCCCAAAGAAGAAGAACTGTGCGAAATGCAAGTCGCATGCACCAAGGTTGAAGAATCTAGGAAAGGATGTAAGTGAAGCTGCCATAAGGTTTAAAAATATATATAAAAAACTTTTGTTAATTTTAGTAATATGAAACTCAGCAGGGAGAGATAACTCCTCTTTAAAATGGCCACAAGGACTCTTTTTCCAAACAATCTGTGGTTTTTGTAATAAATCCGGCCTAAGATGAGGCATTATCAAAATGTATATGCGCTGTAATTAAGTATGGTGGCAGATACTAGGGTAGGTGGCTCCGAAGTGTTGGATAGGAAGGAATTGCATCCATTTTGAGTTTTTTGTTACTGTCTGGCATAGAATGTAATTTTTTTCGACCAGTAGCCTATCTATGTGGCACTAGATTTTCATACTTGAAATGTAAATATTATATTTTGATATCAATAAAATATCCTACTATTACCGATAAAAAAAAAGAAGTGGAAAAGAGTGATTGCCTCTAAGGGAGAGCGTGACATAACTAATAAGTAGTGATTAAGGTTAAGGAGCAGCGTTCCACCTTAAGCAGCGATTTTATTAACAACAAATAATTAAGATCAATTAAGATGTGGATAACAGAGATTTAATTAAGATAAGGAACCTTGAAGAGTCACCACTCTTGCAAAGAAGTGACTGCCACAAAAGACAGAACCCTCCAATGATATTTAAGGAGGAACCACGATGGAATGGAAGGGATGAATGGAAAATGAAAATGGAATAAGTAGATCACCAATTCGGATCATATAGAAGGATCTATCAAGGGAGAGAATAAGGAAGAGAATAAGGGAGAGAATGACAAGTCAATATTAAGGAAGAATTCTGAAATCAGTAATGACAGATGAGCTCTCTTTACAGAATTATTCATAGAATTATTAAGTTGAATATTATAATAAAATTTTATCATTTTAGGTAAATTTATATTTATGATATAATGCAGTTGTCACTCTAAGTTGGAGTTACTGTTTTAGGGCAAAAATCAGAAATCTCCCAAAATGGGGACATGACAATACTGGGTTTTCGTGTCGTAGTTTTCTCCTATTCAGATTTCTCACAAGTAAACATGGTATCATAGTTTCCTAGTGCTTTTGGTTTGTCCTTTGCTTGTTTATCCATTTTGAAAATTAATTACACAAATTTGCTAAAAGATAGGGAGAACATCAATGAGCTTCCATTATGCAGGTACCGTAGTTGCTATGTATGAAGCATGTATTTTGGGCACGTGATGAGTTGCGAGAGTGTGTAAAAAGAATAAGTTGGAAGCCAATTAGGATATGTTGTTGATGAACATGAATAGAACCTCCACCCTTATTTACATTAGACAGGAGATCCAAGATGCTTTGAGACAAAGTCAAGCAGAAATAATGGAAATTGTGGAAGAGTGGTGGCATCAACCGTTGATGAACTTGTCATGATGAGATTTTTGCCTAGGTGACAGATTCAACTACCACTGGACACATCATATATAAGATTAAAAAAAATGATCCAAAGGGTCATCAACAACTTGAGACAATTCACTGTAATCTTTTTTGCATGAAAAGGATTTCTTTACCTCTTGTTAACTCATGTAAGCAACTTTTGAAATAAATACACCCATTGGAGTTTGTACTAGAAAACTATTCCTTTTGGAGAGGATTTCCTCATTTTGAAGAGTCAAAGAAAAATTGTTAGAAATAAAATTCTATTGAGTGTTTCGGTCATGCTAGTCTTAGGGTTGGCAATTAAAGGCATAAGTCCATAGCATATTGTTTGAGGATTGTGTGATGCATGTAGTCATATTGGAGTTCAATCATTTAGGTGTTATTAAGAGAAAGCTAGAAGAGAATTATTTTTAACGGCCCTTGAAGGGGGCAAAGCTTATTAAAAGTAATTTTCTTAAGTGGATTTGTTTGCTCCACATTAAGTTTCTGTCAAGTAATTCTCTTATAGTTATCTTTTGCTTGTGTTGTTGTTTTCCAATTACTTGTTTATGCCATGTTGCTATAAGTTTCAACAATTATGACACAAGCGGTTTGATTACAGTTCAAAACCCATGCAAGTAACTTATTAAATCGCAAGTACTCGTAGATCAAAACTAGCTGGGGAGTTGCGTGCGTACTAACTGGCCACCAAGTTTTGGTGAGTTTTTGGCTGAGATTTTGCCGAGCACTCTCCATAAACTATCCACAAGCCAAAAAACTTTCTTTTTTTAAATCCATTTTTTGTAGATTTGAACAGTAATTCAAGAGTTTTCCTAGCTATGCAAGAATTAAATCCATTTTTTATGTTTCTAACTTTACATTAGTGCTCCATTTCTTTCTCGGATCCATTTTTTGTTTCAAGTTTTAGGATTTTGGTCTTGACCCTCCACAAATAATCTGTAGAAACATGAGAATAGTTATGATATGATGGTCCAATAGATCACATCGGTATCCTCTCATCTTCCTTCTACAATGTAAACAGTTCAACCACTAATAAATCTGCAGATTTTCTTCACAGTTTTATTGAAAAATCATTGGAGTAGCTAATTTTTTGGCGCGTTCTTTCCTTCTAAATTCTCTTTGATTTAAATGTGGAGATTTTAAATTCACATTTGACACTCAGAAAATTCTGATGAATTGTAAAAACTGTTATTTATATCCTATGCATGGTCTAAGGGATTGTTGCATAATAGTAATGAGAGCACTAATAAGAACACAGCCCACATTGAAATCCTCCTCACCTGCATAGGGCCATTCATAAATCCAGCTGCTACGTAGGAAGGTTGTGGTTTAACAGTAGATTCAAAAATGATCAAAAATTACAAATCTTAAGAATGTGGACGAAGCTTACCCCAGACCACATTAGTGCCCCCCTATAAACTTCGCAAGGTTTACCAAGAAAAAAAAGGTCCCAACATCTCATTGGACGTTCTCTTATCTTCCCTCTACTATTCTAACAGTCAAATATACATGTAGCTTCACATTTTCTGGATGATTCTTTTGAGACAATTTGAATAGCTCACATGGATGCTCTGTTTACTTATCGATTCTCTTTACTGTACTTGTGAGGGATTTAGGATTGAGAGTCTGGCCCTCGGTAAGTGATCCGATGCGTTATGAGAATGGTTTTATACGTGTAAATGGTCCTTAATAGCTCATATGCATGCCCTCTTTTCTTCATCCTACTATTACAACACTTGACGCTCACATGGAAGGGATGATTTTCTTCATTGAATTTATTGATATTGTTTGAATCATAGGGAGGTTTTACTCTATCTCCTAGTCCAAGGCCATTTAAAAAATTGTCTTCTTGGGGAGGTTTTACGATTATGCGCTTTGAACTTCTGTAAATAATCATGGTTCAAGATGCATAAATAGAGGCTCATTTCCAGCTACAAAATGCGTTATTATGCATTGAGCATTCAATACAAAGCTAGTCCAAATGGTTTGAAACATCCACAACCAATAAAGCTAAACATGGTTATTCAGAGGAAGTGAAAAAGAAATGTGTTTTTAACAAAGAAAACAAACATGGGTATTCAGAAATAGAAAAGTTAAACACAACTGACTTGGAGTAGAATTCTTGAACTGGAGGAGGCGACGAAGCTTGGTGGGGATAGCCTCCATGTCCTTTGCAGTTGGAGGGGGAGCGAGAGGAGCATGTCCTCCGTGTGCTTTCATATAATTCTTCTCTCTTCTTCGCTTGCCCTTACAACCCATTGTAGTTATCTATGTTGTCTGTTTCCCTTGCAATGAAGTTACCAAAATATGTTTAAAGCAGAAGCTCGAGTACTTTTCAGCTGGAGGGACAATCTCTGATTGTAAGGCTTCAATGGCAACGCGGACTTTTTAGGCTGGGGTCCCATGGAGGGGGGCTTCCTTAAAAATAGCGCTGTAGGCCGCGGAGATTTTTTAGGAATGTTTGAAGGTGAGTGGTCCCAGGAATTTTATGAAATGTATCTTAACAAGAGCTGTGCTACAGCAGGAGTCCAGCCTAATAGTAAAAAAATAAATATTGTTTGAATAGATTGAACAAACATTGGCATAAGTAAATGATTGTAAATAATTATAAGAAGAAAATTAAAATAAAATAATATAAACTAATAATTATTAAAGAGTAAATAAATTTATTTTAAAAATCTAATAAATTAATTTTATAAGTTTTAAAATAAAATTTAATCTTTTATAATATAAGAACATAGAATAATGAAATAGAAAATTAGAGGAAAGTGTTGTTTAAACATATATTTTTTATTTTAAATGAATAGGTACAATATTATTTTAAATCAATTGACTTAAATAATTTCATTTATATGATGACTTAAAATTTTCTTAATGAAGGAGATTAGGGATTATATATATATTT
>MU226802.1:2237392-2250161 GCA_018584345.1 Thuja plicata
CAAAATAAAAAGCAAGGCACTTTAAACATTGGAAATCATGTTTAATATTTTGCAAAGGCACAATTTTTAAGGCAAACTAATAGCATTAAATCACTTGAAAACATAAGTCTCAGCCTATAAATAGGCTAGACTAAAAATTTCAGCTGCTAAATTTAAGGAAGTTTGAGAGAATTTAAATTTAAAATATATAAAATAAAAAGAAAAAAATTTATTTTCTTTCTAAATTTTAATTTTTTTGTGGGAAACTAATGAGTAATTGTTGCCATGTGGCACAAATTTTTCCTAAGCTGGTGGGGCTATTTCCAGCCCCACCCCATTTTCACCCGCTCAAATTTAGAGGCCTAAAAAGTAGGGGCTCCTATTTTGGAAGAAAAGATTCCAAATAAACCTTTAGCCACCAAAAAAATTTCTCATGGAACCTCTCTTTCCTACAAAATAGAGCCCAAGCCCCCCTCATGGAACCCCTGCCTTATAGGTTGGAAATACAAGATTTTTACGAGAAAATAAAAGGGATTATATTAATGAAACTTTATCATAAACAGATCTATCTTAAATTAAAAATTAAAAAAATTGTTTACAGTTTTTTTTTTTTAAGAATTTTTTATAAGTATATGTTAACAGGTAGATATTATGGCATTTAATGTTGTTTCAGTCAGATTATTATATTTATTTGTGAGTGAATGAATGGTTTTAATAATGTCCACGAGGCCAAAGTAGCCTATGGGACTCCCTTGAAAAAGCAAACACCCTAGAAAGGGTGCCATAACATTAGACCCTTTGTAACTGCTTCTTTAAGTCAGCTCTTCGACAGTGAATTTTGATCACTAAGTTTGTTGTCATGTCTAGTTGTGTTTCTTCAAAAAGAGTACCTAAGTTGTTTGCTTCTAAAATCTCCTCAGAGCTTGAGCGGATGTGTTGGGAACGATTTTAAAAAATAATATTGGAATATTGAAGTGATGTTATTTTAATACAAAGTCTTGCGGGTGGTATAGTTAAGGACTTGAAGGAAATGGTAAAATAAAGTTCATTGATATTTTGCAAAAGGATATATCAAGAGGTTGCGAAATAGCTCATCGCTAATTCGCAAAGGAACATATTAAAGGGGTTGCGAAATAGCACCCATCGCCATTTCGCGAAAGACGGTTTGGAGGTTTTGTGAAATAGCGAAGTGTTATGTTTCCTCAAGCAACATACAATACTCCTGGATGGTGAGATGGTTGCTCATTTATTGAAGTAACTCTGCTCGTGTGAGTGTTTTAAGGTGTTTAGCCGAAGAAGTCTGCATTTGTTCTTGACGGAAACCAATGCAAGGCGACATAGCAAAATCAGTGAGCTGAACGGGGTTTGAAAGCTTGACAAGTTGGAAGAAGTACCTAAGGCTGTGAGTGGATTCTGTCAAAGTTTTATTTTCTTTTTATTTTGAAAATGCCTAGGACGAAGAAGGAAGTGATTGTGGGGGATAGTATTGTAATTCACACGCATCAATACACATTATTAAAAATATTGCCCTTGTCGCAAGATATTGGCACCAAGGGTTTATTCTCATATGTGTGGGCAGGATGTGGAGACTCTATTGTTTCTGTTCTTTTATAGGAAAAGATATGATAGAGTTCCTCTTTGTAACCATCAGAAATTTGGTATGGCTAGCGTAATTCTGCCAAATTTTTTTATTGATGTTGAATTGATTGTCACCTTAGCGACACATTACAAACCAGAAACTAGGATGGTGAGGAAAATGGATGGGAAGCCCACTCTTGGTCATTACGAAAAGCATGATACAAGAATGTTTTGGGTTGGACCTGCATGTTATTGCCAAGATAGATAGAGAGTAGTTTCCAATAGATTATGAGAGGATGGTCAAGGGTATTGGCTCAAGAGAAGTAGCTTTCTTCATGAGTAGAGGTCCCAACAATAAATTGATTCAGTTGGGTGGTAAAGCCCCTTTCTCAACCATTAATTTCATGTATTTCTTCCAGAGGACCTACTCGGGTTGGGGGTAAATCCTAGGAGAGGATCATAACTCGAGGATGACAAATGACCTTATGTACATGGCCATGAGGACACGACACTCACATCTTTCACAGGAATTCGACATTGCTTCTGAGCTGGAAAGGAATCTTCATAAGGAGCTAGTTGAGTGGAAGACGACCAAGAAATGCAAGCATTATTCTCTACTCTGCCATCTCCTATTGTTTCAGAAAAATATCATTTTTAGTCATTCGCTGAACCTAACTACTGCGGGTGGTCAGGGGACTGGATTACTAGTTCAGTTAGGGTGTAGAGTGTGGGACAAACACAGTAAAGATGTTGATTATCAGAGTTTCCATGACAGGTGTGGTGTGGGTTATCAGAGCGGTAGGAGGAAGTATAGTGAGAATTCCTCCTAAGATTAGGGAGATTCTGAGACCCAGAGATACTAAACCTAAGGAGGGTTTCACACATAATTTTGGAGATTGAATCTGCATGACTAGTTATATTGTTTTTAGAGTGTATGGGTGTAGACAAGAATCTCACAAGCTTCCACTTTTTGTGTCAGAACGGTTGGCTTTCATGGAATTTATGTGACAGCTTCTATGGTTTGAAAAGGAAGTTAATGCCCCCAAGGAAAAAGGGAACTTTCTTGCCCATTGTGACCAGATTTGCAGGGTTCTCCATAGGTTCTGCGACTTTGGAGCAGTTGTAAGAACTTTTGAAGTCCTATCATATGGATAGTGTAAAATCGAGGGATTATGATCCTGAAAACCACATCAAGTCTATAATAAAGGATTATAGGCATGCCCTTAATTTGTTGGAGGATATTGTGAGGAATTGTCGAGATATGTCAGAGGTTAAGCGAAGATGGGTTAAGGTGAAGATCTTAGTGGAATTGGAGAAGGCAAGGCTCTTATTGGATTACCTAAATTCCACAGTGAAGAAGGAAATGAGGTTTTCATAATGGAGTTATGTATCCGGGATTTTGACAAACTATAGGGAAAGAGTAAGGATGCATCAGATATAAAGGTTAAACCTCCTCCCAAAAGGTCTATAAAACTGATCATTGCAGATACAGACTATAATTCCCCTGTGCCAAAGAAGTCCAAAGTTGACAAGGTAATTTCTCTTGTTTGTTGTGAGTTATCAAAAGGAAGGGATGATATTGATGAGATCATTGATACCTTGAGGGACATGAAGTGAGCTAAAGAGGTAGGTCCATATTCTCCACCTTCAGTCTACCATGAGGAATTGCATGGCTATAAGGCATAGTTGCATGGAGATGAGAACCCTGCAATTGTTGGAGATGAACGAGAAGCTATTTCTTCTAGGTTTATTGAAAAGGACGACTTCATCAATTCCCAATAGTTTAAATATTTCTAGATTCAAATGAAGATGAAAGATTTTGAAGAATAGAATCAAACTCGATTGATGGGGATAGAAGAATCTATGCGGGAGGAAGTGGTGAGTCAACTCCTGAGAGAGTTAATCTTGAACAATGTGGATTGCACGGTGGAAGAGGCTAGAGAGATATTGAAGAAGAGTGACATGTTTATTCCTGGCCTCACTGTAAAGGACGTTTTATGTTGGATCAAGTTAAATGGCAGGATGATCCAAATTTTGTGATGGAGTTTGACACTGATGATAAAATCATTGGATCAGGGTGTAACCCTAAAACAGAAACATTGGCTACATGGGTAAGCTTTAAAGGAACCTATAAGCCAAAATTGATTGATTTTTCTAAAGGTATTGATGGGTCTTCTATTGTACAAACTATGGCTAGCACAAATCCACTTATCTCTGCAAGTGACCTAGTACACAAGGCAATGTTTAATAAGGATCAAATTAAACATATGCAGAATGAATTGAAATAATCCATGGACAGGCAAGTAGAATTGAATAAGGTGATAAATGATTTGTACATCAAAGTAGCAGAACAAGAGGACGAAATTTAGAAGTTGAAAGATGCTAAATAGTCACATGCCCTTGTAGTTCATGGTGGTACCTCAGGTTTACCCTTTGATGACCAATAGGCTACGTCCGAAGGGAACATGGATGACATAATATCTAACAGAGTTAAGCAAGAGATCGTGGTGCAATTGTTTGCTACCCTGGAAAAAATTCTTTATTTTCGGGTGAAGCTTGTGATTGGCAAGTCTTCTGATGTTTATGAAGGTTATTGCTCATTAAATGAAATGTCTAATAGTTTCAAAATAAATAAACTATTGTTGTAAGATCTGGCCCAGAGATGGAGACCACCTTCTTTTGAGATAACCCGCATTTTCAAAGTGATACATCGAGATCTTGATGCTCCTGCAAACATCAAGGAAACCAAGGAAATTATGGATTTTGTGTTTGAGGAGATAGAGTACATTACACATGAGGAAGGCAGGATCAAGGAAATTATTGTCTTTCAACACTATCATGCATTGGACAATTCCTAAATTTGTTGATAAGGAGGGACGTGTCAAAAGTTTAGAGGAATGGAAGATCGAATATCAAAGCATGGTTCCTAGGATCATTGAGCACTTGAAAGAAGACATAAAATTATGTATAGACAAATTCAATATTTTCCTCGATAGAGTTTTCGTCCTTGATGACAGGTTGAGAAATTTTATTAATGAGGCTCGAGCTATTTTCAGGAAAAGATGGAGAGATTATCTCCTTAGCTTGCCAGACATCCTACACTTTCAATGGCCATCAGCGGTGCAGATTTCAGAATGGGTTAAAGAATATTTGGGCTCTGCAATGAAGTCATACGATGTGCAAACATATGGATAGGATTTCTACGTGCAACCTTCTTTTTGTCTTTTGTTTGTCTTGTTTGTTTGTGTTTGTAAGTTTTTTTTTACTTCTGGACGATTAGGTTTCTTGTTAATTGAATAGTCACAGAATGTAAATGGTTGGAAGCTTCTCGCTTCCCCTGATTTTGGAGGGGAAACCACAACCCTCTAGGATATAAATTTAGTTTTCAACTGAAAGCAAATTCTCTGGATTGTACTTACTTTTTCATATCAATAAAATATACCATGTTTTCTTGTCCAATTGGGATATCATCTATTTTTTAAATTTAGTCTCTCTGTTATAATAGGTTTGAAGATTGATTATCACCTTTAAAACTTGTGTGATTGGATTGCAATTCTCTAATATTGATTTAAGAAATAGAAAGCAATTGTGAAGTGTTGTCCTATTGCTTCCTATCTGATTGGTTCCTTGTGAGGATTAAATACAATCAGATTTATTAATATCATGAGTTTAATTTATTCACATTAATAGGATTGGGCCATTGATGATACTGCTTAGCCTTTAGAGTGTTGTCTATTGGAGAAGTACATGACGGGTTCAGCAAAATGGACTTTGTGCCCAAATTGGATAAGGGACTGGTCTGTGCCTATTGAAAGGAGTAAGTAATGTCCAAAATTGATAAGTCTTTTTACTTTATTTTTGTTTGGTAAGAATATATTAGAGGAACAACCAAATAAGATTACTTCAATAGGTAGTAACAAGTTATTGCTTTCATATTCTAAGTAGTGCCACTTTGGAATTAGAGATTGTCAAAGGACTTTGAATTAGAATATACTATAAAAAAATTCTAATTTAGGAATAAATTAGAGAAGGGGTTTACCTGCCTAGGTTCTGCAGAGCCTAAAGAGCAGAGGATTATAACCACATCTTAGTTTAATTTGGTCAGTTGGCCAAGTCAATAGGAGAGTTCAAAGATAAATCTGGGCATCCTTTTAGTGCTTTCCAATCCGTTGATTTGGGATCCAACAGATTGGCGACTCTATTGGGGAGACAAATGATAAGTTCATTGGAAAGGAATCAAAGGGTTTTACTACCTATTTTCAATAAATAAAAGGAGTGGTGACTTTGCTGGATTAGTGAACCTAGAATATTGTTAACAATTCCTCTCACTAGAGAGGTGGTGACTCTAATATACAGGTTGATTGTATGAACGGGAGAAGATTGTTATTTCAGGGACAATCTTTTCAATACAAAAAACTCCCTCTAGGAAGAAAGAATAAAAATTGTGCTAATATGGAACCATTTAGGGGTGGATAGCATGATACTAGTTTTGGGATTGGTTATGGGAGGACAGAGGCTCCTCCAAGATTTTCTTCACCTTCCTCAAGATCTCAAGGGTCACATGCATCTCAGGGAAATGGAATTGGGGCAGAAGAGGAATTTTGAGGTAAAATTTGTGATTTCTTGCAGTATGTACAGAAGGTTAAGGATGATAACGTCATCTTGCCAGTAAATTATCTGCACGTGATAGACCAAATAGATAATTTAAATTTTGATGATCAAGGAAATCAAGATAGAAGGCCTGCAAACCATGGTCAAAGAGTTGGTCCGGATGGCAAGCAGGATACGAATCAAGGAGGAAGAAATGACTAGCAACCACCAGCAAATCATGGGTATCAACATGGTTGTGATTATAGAAATACTTATCAGCCTCCTCCTGCTAATAATAATCAACATAATAGAGGACCACCATATAACCAATTTCAGTATATGGAAAACCAACAACCACCTATATATCCACAATATAATAATTATAATGGATAGTATTAGTATGGATTCCACCCATTGGCTTTTACGAGAGGACCAATGAATGTAAATAAATATAAACGTCTTGATTTTTCAAAGATTTTAGGAGCCCCTCGTGATATTCAAAGTGACTGGAAAAAGGATTTGCCCAAGTATACTGGCAGCAATTGCGAGACAGGAGAAAGCCATGTCAGAGCTTTTTAATACGCTATGGAAAATAATGAAGTATTTCAGGAAGACGTGTACACGAAGCTTTTTGTTCAGACCCTAACTGGGGATGCAAGGGAGTGGTTTAAAACATTGTCAGATGCCTCAATTGATAGTTGGTTGGAACTAAAGAGAAAATAATTAGAAGAATTTGGTGATCACAATTATCCTTCTTTTATACTTAATGGGATAATAAATGTGAAGAAAGGATTCAATGAAACTGTAACAGAAAAGGTTTAACAAGTTGTTATACTGGATACCCACACATATGAAACCAAATGATGAATGTTGTTTGGTATTCTATATGGATGTATTTGTCAGTAAGACCAACTATTAAATCAGATCAAGGAATCCCAGGGGTTTACATGATGCATTCAAGATTGCTTTGACAATTGAGAATAGTAGGAAGGTTGTAGGAAAAGTGGGTAAAAGAGATGATGTCAAAATCCATAATACACGAGCTCCTAAGTAGAATAAGGAAGAGGATAAATTGGAAAAAGTTATTAATGTACTGCAGGATTTGTCGCACAAAGTGGGAAGAAATGATAAGCCACCAAGTAAAGGTGATAAGCCTTACTTTAATAGGGTCATATTGAAATATATGCCCTATAATACCTCCTGTAAAGATGGAAAGTTTGAAGTACTAAAGAAAAACATGGACACACTGGATCCCCTGAACAAACAAAGAAACTACATGGTTAGTGAAGGTCCTTGGTGTGCAACATGGAATTTACCTCATTCACACGCACAATGTATGGTTGCCCAAAGTCAAGGACATGAATTATTGGAAGATGGATAGTATGCTCCATATCGTACCATAAATACCTTGTTCATTAAGCCATTCGGGCTCCCTGATGATTATGATTCCTTAGAGGATGGATATGAGGTGGATGTGAGCATGCAAAAGCATTATCAAAGTTTCTTCATGAATGATGAGTTCTCTAACAATGAATGCATTTCTACCAAAATAAGGAGGCCTAAGCAAGAGGAGAAGAGAGCTCTCACTATGTAGCAATTGCTCAAGCAATGAGTAATTACAAATTGCGTAACCGAACAATTAACAATGAACAAGTGGAATCTGAGAGAGTACTTATCAAAGAGCATGCCTCAAAACTGGAAAATAACAACCCACATGTTTCAAAACCCCTGGAGGAAAAAGGAAGATGCGAGAATAAACTTGTGAAGCCTCCCAAGATGTAGAATAAGAACAAAGTGGTAAACCTGATTGGGAGTTCATCTAGTTTTGATATTACTAATGCTCTGTCACAGATGAAGGTGTTCATTCGATTGTTAGAAATGATGAATTTTCCCCAGTATAAATGCAGTACAATTTATTTTATTAATAGTGTGCCTAAAGAGAAGAATGGTGTTAAAAGCACTACAAATGGTGAACCAATTCCCTAAGTTTATATTGGCACTACTTTAACCAAGAGTCCATCCCAAGAGATCCATTTTATATGACTCTCGTTATCAATAATAAATTGTATGATTGATTTGGGAGCTACTATAAATGTCATGCCACGTGATGTCATGAAAGAATTGGGCTTGAATATTGATACTATTTATGGCAAATGTTATGTTATGGACAATAGGTCACTCCCTGTGGTTGGAATAATGAAAAATGTTGAATTCAATATTGTTGAATGCTTGGAAGCCACTTACATGATTGATATCATTGTTATTGAGGTAGCCCCAAATTATGGTATAATTTTGTCTAGGCAATGGAATGGGTTAGTTGGAGGGCTTGTTCAAATTGATTTATCCTATGGCACTATTCTAGTGAATGAGAAGCAAATCAGGATAAATAGAGAACCCAGGTCCTCATATATTATAGATGAGGTTGATACAAACCAATTGACATGCTTTTTCCATTCAGACATGGACAATTTTATAGTGAAAATGGTGAAACTAGAAGTTTGGAGCACTGATTCAATTCAAACTCATGTTGAAGAAGGTCATGAGAAGGTTTGGAAAATGTTTTCTAATGGGGCATGTGGAAAGGAGGGGAACGGAGTAGGAGTTGTATTTATTTCTCCTACTGGGAAGATTTTCAAGCATTCATTTCTACTAAATTTAAGTTGTACTAATAATGTTGCAGAATATGAAGCATTATTGTTGGGAATGAATATAGCTTGTAAGCATGGAATAAAGTTGCTTAGTGTTTATGGAGATTCAGAATTAATTATCTCCCGGGTGAGGTCAAGATACAATACCAGGAAAGCTAGATTAAAGCAATATAGGAATGATGCATGTGATGTTATTGAATGTTTTGATGTTTTCTCAGTAGAATGGGTGGACATATTACAAAATGTCATAGCTCATTTTTTTGGCTAATGTAGCCCTCAGAACTAATGATGCTACTATAGAGGGTATACCTAGGGTAGAAGTAAAGACAAGGTCATCAATTCCTGATAATATATGTAATTGGATTTTTTTTTAAGATTATGCAGACTTGTTAAGATTCCTCATATGTGAATATCAATATCAGGATCAAGAAGTTGATTTCAATGCTTTTGTGGAAAATGAAAATGGGAAGGAGACCTTATCTGGAAATGACATTGTGCAGTTAAAAGCTAATAAGATTCCTAGGGGTTTAGTAGCTCTCGAGAGGACTTTTGATAAAGATGATAAAGTAAATAACAGGCCTACTTCCCTTGCTAAGGAAGATGTTGAAAACATAAATCTAGGAACTAGTGATGCACCTAGAGAAGTTTACATTGGCAAGAAGCTCACACCAAAGATGAGAAATGAATTAAAAGTGTTACTAAGAAAATATAGGCATGTGTTTTCTTGGTCATATGATGAGTTGAAGGGTTACAGATAAGACTTATTCCAACATGAAATCCTACTCAAACCATATGTAAATCCATTTAGACAAAGGCAGAGACCTATCAACCCCACATTGGTACCCAAGATGAGGGAAGAATTGATGAATCTTAATTACAGAGGAATTTAAAACCTATCAGACATTCTACTTGGATATCCAATTTAGTTCTAGTTAGAAAAAAAGAATGGAGATATCAAACTGTGTGTATATTTTAGAAATTTGAATATATC
The DNA here is from genome assembly GCA_018584345.1 of Thuja plicata. Classification (NCBI taxonomy): domain Eukaryota; kingdom Viridiplantae; phylum Streptophyta; class Pinopsida; order Cupressales; family Cupressaceae; genus Thuja; species Thuja plicata. The sequence continues at coordinate 2,247,179 of MU226802.1, forward strand.
ATCACTCAAGGATAATTATGCATTGCCTAATATAGAATCCTTGTTACAAAGAGTTACTAGAAATGAGTTAGTGTCCATGGTGGATGGTTTTTCAGGCTATAATCAGGTAAAGTAAAAGAGAATGAACAATATAAAACTATGTTCACTACTCCTTTGGGGGACTTACATTTATCTGAGGATGCCTTTCAGATTGAAAAACATAGGATCCACTTTTCAGAGGGCTATGGATGTTGCATTTGAATATTTGATAAATGTTATCATGGTTGTCTATCAGGATGATCTCACGACATACTCAAAGAAAGTGTAGGAGCATTGCAAACATTTGGAACAGATTTTTCTCAGGGCTCTAGAATATGGAATATCCCTCAATCCAAAGAAATGCCACTTTGGGGTCATTGAAGGAAAATTATTGGGACACATTCTATCTAAAGGAGTAAGAATTGATCCTGAAAAGATTGCTACAATTGATAAGATTCGTATCCCAAAAATAGTAAAGGCAATTTAGTAATTTTTTGGTCAAAATAATTTAATCGGGAGATTCATATCAAACTTTGCAGAAATAGTCAAACCTATTGCTAGGATGTTAAAAAAGGGAGCAGTTTTGAACTGGACAGCTGAAGCTATTAATGCTTTTGTAAATACTAAAAGAGAAATCAAAGAGGCTCTTGTGTTGAAATCTCCTAATTTTTCAAAGCCTTTTCAAATATTTTCTTTTGCTTTGTACCATACGATAGCAGCGGTAATCTTGCAAAAGAATGATGAAGGATATGAGTAGCCTATTTCATTTTTCAGTAAGACTTTGCAAGCTGTAGAATTGAAGTATGATATCAATGAGAAACATGCGTATACATTAGTAAAGGCAGTGAAGTCTTTTAGACCTTATTTGGTGGGAGCTGAAGTGACTGCATATGTGCTAAGAGTTGTAGTGAAGGATATCTTTAGGCAATCTAGAGTCACATTAAGGAGATGTAGGTGGATAAATCAGATCCACGATTTGATGTCAATATTCAAATTACTAAGTTGGTGTGAGGTCAGGGTTTGTCCAAGCTTATGGCATAATCAAACTTGGATGTTGCTCAAATAAATCATGTGGAGTTAGGAGATGCAATTGCCAGTATCGAAAGATTTCCTTGGTACAAAAATATTGTTTACTATCTCAAGCATATGAAATGTCCCGAGGAATTGAATGATAATTAGAAAAGGTCCTTGAAGTTGCAAGCTTCCAGTTATATTCTTATTGAGGAGATCTTTATTGGAGAAACTATGATGGGGTATTACTTTTTTGCCTAGATGAATGTCAAGCTGAGGAGGTTAAGAAGCAATTACATGATGGTGTATGTGGTGGCCATTTTTAAGCAAAGACAACTGCTCACAAAATATTTAAAGCAGGTTATTATTGGCTCAATTTATTTCATGATTGTCATGAATATGTAAAAAAAATGTGAGCCATGTCAATGATTTTCTGGAAAGCTGAAATACTAGGGGGCATTTCCACTCAGACCCCTGCGAACAGAGGAGCCTTTTTAGATGTGGGGCATAGATTTTGTTAGTGAGATTCATGATAAATCAAGTGGAGGACGCAGCTGAATTTTAATAGCCACTGACTATTTTACTAAATGGGTGGAATCCATACCCACTAGGCAGGCCACTAGCAAGGTGATAATGAAAATTTTTATGGATAACATATTAACCAGATTTGGAGCTCCCTGTAAATTGATTACTGATAACGGGGTGTGTTTTAGATCTAAAGATTTTGTAGATTTTTGTGATAACTATGGAATTGTGATTCCTTATGCGTCCTCCTATCACCCTCAGGGCAATGGGAAAGCTGAGTCAAGTAATAAAAATATATTGAAGATGATCGAGAAGATGTTATCAAATAATAAAAGGGTATGGGATTCCAAATTATCATTGGCAGTATGGGCTACAGGATAACAATCAAGAAATCCATTGGTTTGTCTCCCTTTGAGTTGGTGTATGGGAAAAGAGTGAGATTACCACTTAATAATACGTTGCCTATTTATAAATTTATTATGGAGGAAGATATTGATGAGGTAAACTTCATGAGTGATAGATTGGAGAAATTAATTGAAATGGACAAAAGCAGAAGAAGGGCACAAAAGCATAATGAAAAAATACAAAAGCAACATAAGGATTCGTTAGAGTAGTCATATTATAGCTAATAATTAATTTATTTAATTATTAGTCTATTATATTCTACGCTTAAGTTAAACTTAGGCATCTCATTATTCTTTAGGGTTTTCCCTTTAGGGTTTCGGTATCCTTTTATAAGGATTCACCGCTTTGCATTTTAGTAAGGAGATTGTATTGTAATCATTTTGTTCATAATAGAAATTCATTCTTTGAATATGGATATGATGTCTCTGGCTTTTTGGCCTCCATAGCTTCTTCTGTCTTCTGTCTTTGCTTCTTCCATGTGACAGGTTTGCATGCAGGTGTTCATGGGAGAATAGGGTTTTTCCTATTCCAACATGGTATCAGAGCTCGCTTGCTGCTCGTTGTTCATGTTTTGTTGAAGCAAGCTTTTCGCAGTACGAGGGTTTGAAGCTTTCAGTTTTTTTTGGTATTTTTTATTGGATCTGGGGGGTCTCTATTTTTTGGAGCACTTTGGACCAAAACTAACCTCATGATTGCGTCCAGAAGGCCCAAAAACCTTAGAATCCATATAAAATACGTCAGATTTGGACACCGGAGCATCTGGGAGATTTTTTTTGGCCTTTTAGGGCCGTACGGGCACGATTTTTGAGAAAAAATTCAAAAAAACATTTTTTAATAATGTTTTATGCATTTTATTTAACACGTGCAGTGCAAATTTTAATGGCGCCACTGGCGCACCACCACCACCCCACCGCGGCCCGGCCCAGCCCCGCCGATAGCACCTCCCGCTGGCTCCTCCTGCTGCGCCTTTCTCAGCAGCTCCGTCGGCCCCCGCTAGCTCCCAGCCCCCGCCAGCACCGGCCCC
>MU226802.1:2267952-2281334 GCA_018584345.1 Thuja plicata
CCAACCCTTCCCTTCCTTTACTATAGGAGGAGTGATGTAGATGCACATAACAAAAAAATGCTAGCAATCATGCCTGGTGACACTATTACATTGAAAGCAATAGATGAATATGAGGAAAACTATAATGCGATACGTCTTTATAACCATACTGCAACTCTTCCATCAGAAATACATGTGAAGCCAAATGTGCTTGTAGAAATATATTCGAGAAACTACAATAAAGAAGATGGCATAGTAAATGGCTCTGATGGAATCTTCAAAACATATACAAAACATGACGAATTTGACATGGCACGGATCAAATTCAATGATCAAAATATTGGTCTACAATAAAAAAAATAAAAATAGACTATGCTACAACGAGTTAATCGCACAAGATTGGGTACCCATACTCCGCATCATCAGGCCAATCCAGAAAATTTCAGCTAGCAAGAAAATAACAATTAGAAAACAATTCCCTATACAACTAGCATGTGCATGAACAATCCATCGATCACAAGGATTGACAATGGAAGCTCTTTCCTTTGATCCCTCTGGTATAAGACAACATGGTATAACATATACAACACTCTCCCGCATAAAAACAATAGAAAGTCTATATTTGATTCAACCTCTAACACCCAAAAATTTCAAGGTGAAGCAAAAAATAAATCTAGAAATGGAACGTCTAGAGTCAGATGCATGTTGGAAAATTGAAAATGATAACACATGTCCACATGCATCATTACACTTGATTTTATGCACATTAAATACAAGAAGTTTAAATGCACACACTAGTGACCTACTCAATGACGATAAATAATGTCCTCTGACATTTTATGCTTGCAAGAAGTGCATACAAATTCTGTCAAAACAAATGACCTGTACAAAAATTTCAACTACTCCTCAGTACACGGAGTACACAAAATTATGACTTTAACAAAAAAAAAACATAATAGTTTCCAAAACAAAACACCACTTTTCAAGAAATGTAGAGGCAATGATCTCGACAATAATACTCTCTAACAATGCAATTAACATTTGTAATATTTACGCAAGGCCGAATGCTCCCTTACCAGAAATAACAACAGCTATAGACAATTTAGCTAGCGATATAGAACCCACTAACATCTTGTATATTGTTGGAGATTTCAACATCGATATGACAACAAACAACAAAAAAAAAAAAGCTATTACAACTCATATGCAATACCACAAACTTAATTTCCTACTCAACCATTCACACAATATAAACAAGTCACTTATTGATCACATTTGGACTAACATAACAACAAACATTTGTTCCGTTTATAAATCAGAAACATACTGGACAGACCACTTCTCTACTTTTGTGCGAGTACATCTTCCACAGGAAAATAATTGAAGTAGAAGACGCAAAAGAAAACTAAAAATAACAAAATACAAACAAACCAATTCATCCATTTAAAACAAACGTATAGTACACCATTCATATTGACAATAGCAATTATCATATCTCATAAAAACTTCTCCGCAAATGCATTCATTCCAAAGTTGTCTTCATGCTGCGTGACATTGCCATCAAAGGATGCTTCACACTGAGTCAGAGCAATGCAATTACACATGCCACTTTACTCCACACTAATGGAACAGGACACAAGGTAAACAACAAAACTGCCCAGAATGATAACAGATTAGAATTTTTTTTAATAGTACTATTTATTTACATAAATAAGCAGTGACACCATTTTTTGTTTACAAATGCAGGAAGTCGTGCAGCACTGAAAGTCTGCAATATCTGCAATAAACACTTCATCATACCAAATTGCATCAACATTTAATGCTTTAGTACAAAATAGACTTGCAAACTACCTTAAACACTTTCTCATATCTGTATTGGGCGCTCTTTGTAGCTGCTCTGTTTCTGGCTTTCATTATAAACTATTCTGCCTTTGGTTATTTATGCCAATCCTGCCGATTGTGACGATGGTTATATTATGTTCATCTCTCATAATAGCTATGAAATCTGACTGATCAACTACTCCAGTTATGCTCTTTTGCCCATTGATTTGTTATAAAATTTATCTTACAGTTATCTGTCAATAGTTTCAGCAATGCTTAAGAAAAAAGAAAACCAAAACATAACAGAAATGTTTATTGCTTGCTGAGTTTTAATGTCAAGACTGGAATATAGCGTATCAGATAAGATACTACACAGGAGAGATATATGCATGTTAAAGTTGTTAAGGGCTAACTATTTTTCCCAGTTATATTCACCATGTTTTAAGACCTTCTAGTAATGAATTAATCAGTATTTGCGTTTGTCAGTACGAAATGATCTTTGGCAATTTACATTTCTGGAATTATGGGAACGAAATGGTTTGGTCCTAAAGTATTCAACATATTAATTTGAACCTTCTATTTCAAGAGTCTACGGAGCCTGGATTCTTGTGGATTTTCTATTTCTTATATGATTTCCTTATAGTTATGACAAAAGAATAGCCAATCTTCATAAGGTAGGAATTTTTTACTGAAATTTAGCGTCTATTGGTGGTGGAAACTTCAGAAAGCTTTTAGATTTTTCGTCCCATAGGTCATTGGGTCTAAGTGCGTAATCAAAATTATCAGTTTATTTATTATCACGCAAAGATTATTTATTACAAGGTTTCCTAAATTTACATCTATGTTATTAATGTTCAAATTATGTTTTACTGTGTAGCTAAGTTAAAAACAATTTTTTTATTTTTGAAATAATAGATATTATCATCAAATTAATTATATCACGGCTAAATTGCATATATAGCATTTTGCTTTGTTACCTGACCAGATTCTCCAATAGGCGATTGTAAAAATAATCAGATTTTTTGCAAAAATAGAAATATGCAGAGCTCTATAAGAATCTAATCACTTTGACATTGAATTGAGACAACATAAACATCTGAATGGAATTGTTGTTTTAAGTCCGAAGATTTAATTTGTTGGTTAACAAAATGGTTATGACATTTTGAATGATCGTTGTGCACTTGTTTCTTTTCTCAAGACATATTTAGTTTAATCTATTACATATTTCTGGTCGTTAGAAGGCTATGTCAATTAGTTGAAAATAGGTCACAAAGCACTAGCTCTAGCCGGAAATATTTCTTCTAACACAGTGCTATAGCTACTGAAAAATATTCCATCATTATTGGTTTTATGTAGGAGCTCATGTGGATGAATACAAACATTTTTAATACCACTTGATTTAGGTAAAAGAGGTGATTTTGTAATCAAAATTAACAGCAGAAAGTTTGATCTCCATAGAACTTGCTTCAAGTAATAGCTAGGCTTAAATTCCAAATTGGCACATTTTCCAACTTTCAACGGTGACCAAGCCCTTTTGTGGATCTGCCAGTACACAAAACCGTTTACCTAGTTCCTCTGTAAAATAGTGTTCCCCCTATTTCTCTGCTTCGAGTGGAAGTAATTCCTATTTCAACGTTTTGGACAGCTACTATTTTTGGCAGCCGTGGCTCTTACAGGTTTTGCCACATCAAACCCAATTTTAGTTGAGTATTCTTTTTTATAGAATACAATTTACTTTCACAGACCATTATCAGTTACAAAACATTCAGTGAAAAAAAAATGATTGCAATACAATATCAATTCAAAAAATACATAGCTATGGTCAAATTCAAACATTTAATGTCACGCTTAAGTTTTTAAATTGTCGCTCAATTTTTTTTAAACTTTTTAATTTATTTTTTATTTTTTAAAATTTTTTTAACTCTAATGATTTGTCTGTTAAATCTAGAGTTTAAAATAATAGCTTCTTTGAAAAATGAATTTTCTTATGCTCACGAAAAATAATAAACAAACAATTCACTATTCTATTGACCAATCAATTATTCAGCAATTGATGTCAAACATTGAAAACATTACAAATGAAGAATACGTGAGGACAAATCAAGCATTGTCTTCACCTTGCGCCATTTCCATAAAAGGGCACTTCACTCTAAATTAGAGAAATGCAATCACTCATGCGGCTCTTGTTGAATAATGACAAAATATGACAAATAAATGCAAGTAAACTATTTCCTAGGGCCAACATTAAATTACACATTCAGTCATAGGCACCTTCTTGTTTATGAATTCGTTATAATCACTACATGATTAGAATTTGACATTGTCTCATTGTCTACGCACCGATAAGCTTATCATAAATATTATGTTTACACCTTCATTGCTCATGTAATTTGTCATGTGCTCTTGTTCTTCTTTCATATATACATATATAACAATAGCAAAACCACCATACATTCATGTATTCTTGACACTCTATTTTTCATAACCTAGCTTATTAACCTCTCACCAATACTAGTTATGATTAACATCGGTATACAAATTAATAAGTAACACATATCAGTGCATTTGCAAAAATGCTTAATATAATGAATTTCTTCAACTCAAATAATGCATCGCAGGAACTAGACGCTATGCGTCCTTGTTGAATGAACTAATTAATTAATTCTTTCGTGAATTAATTAATTACATGTAATGAGAGATATAAGGATGGGGTGAAAGTAAAATACATAATTAATTCCTTCGTGAATTAATTATTATAATGTGCAAGGTGATAGTTACTCTCCACCAAATGTAAAATTTAAGGAGAAATGGAGTTCATTGTAAAATTATTTCAAAAATTAATTAAGGTGATTTGTGAAATAATTATTTGCTGGAGGAGTTGGGTAAAAGGGATTTAGGGTAGTTTTTCAACTAATTTGGGTTGAAAGCTCTTTTAAAAAGAGAAATATTTTATTGTAACGGGGGTTCTTGTTCTTGCTTCCCTCCTCCACAGGAAAAATTTGTAACCAAATTTTCAAGACTCATGTTCATGAGTAAAGAATATGTGAAATTGATATTTTGTTGATAAAAAAATTATATTTTTCTTCCTCATGAATTTATTTCTTTGGATATTCTTTGTGCTATGAAAAAGAAAGTGATTTGTGCATCACCATTTTAGAGGGATTTTGATAGACTGTGTGCTATCAATATTTTTGGAATTATTTATTTGCAGATTGTAAAGGATACTGTTAGTCTTTGTGTTGCCAATATTTCTTTGTCTATTTGCAGATTTGGAAGAATATAAATAGTATGTGTATTAAATAAGTTATTGTTTCTTTTATTTGCAAGAATATATTTCACTATTTTTTATTACCTCCATTAAATTATTAATAGACTTTGTTCTATTGATAATCAAATATAATTACCTTGGTTACAAATATCTATTTCACGGAGGGAAGAAATTATTACAAAATATAAAGAAATCAACAATTTGAGGGAGATGCCCCTTTTTGAAGCAGAGGAAGATTGTCCTTTCAATGATAATCAATCCAATGTTGCAAGGTTTTGTCATTGTCCACTAGGATAATTAATAAGGAGAAGCAGAGTGACAAATCCATTTGCTAACACATTGCTTCTGAGCTGGAAAGGATTCTTCATAAGGATCTAGTTGAGTGCAAGAGAACCAAGAAATGCTAGCATTATTCTCTACTCTGCCATCTCCTCTTGTTTCAGAACAAGATCATTTTTAGCCATTCAATGAACCTAATTACTATGGATGATAAGGGGACTGGATTACTAGTTCAATTGTGGTGTAGAGTGTGACACAAAGTAAAGATGTTGATTATTAGAGTTTCCATGACAGGTTTGTGGTGTGGGTTATGAGAGTGGTAGGAGGAAGTATAGTGAGAATTCCTCCTAATATCAGGAGATTATAAGACCCAAAGATACTAAACCTGAGGAGGGTTTCACACATAATTTTGGATATTGGATCTATACAGCTAATTATACTATTTTTAAAGCGTATGGGTGCAAACAAGCCCCTCACAAGCTTCCACTTTTTGTGTCAGAACGATTGGCTTTCATGGAATTTATGTGGTAGCTTCTAAGGTTTGAAAAGGAAGTTAATGCCCCAAGGAAAAAGGGAACTTTCTTGCCCAATGTGACCAGATTTGCAGGGTTCTCCATAGGTTCTGGGACATTGGAGTAGTTGCAAGAACTTTTGAAGTCCAATCGTATGGATAGTGTAAAATCAAGGGATTATGATCCTGCAAACCACATCAGGTCTATAATAAAGGATTACAAGCATGCTCTTAATTTGCTGGAGGATATTGCGAGTAATTGTCAAAATATGTCCGAGGTTTAGCAAAGATGGGATAAGATGAAGATCTTAGTGGGATTGGAGAAGGATAGGGCTCTGAAGGGATAACCTAAATTCTACAATGAACAAGGTAATGAGGTTTTTAGAATGGAGTTATGTATCTGGGATTTTGACAAATTGCAGGGAAATAGTAAGGATATCGAGGTTAAACCTCCTCCCAAAAGGTCTAGAAAACTTATCATTACAGATACGGACTCTGATTCCCCTCTGTAAAAGAATTCTAAAGTTGACAAGGTACTTTCTCCTGTTCATTGTGAGTTATCAGAAGGAAGGGGCGATATTGATGAGATCGTTGACACCTTGAGGGACATGAAGCAAGCTGAAGAGGTAGGTCCATCTTCTCCACCTTTAGTCTACCAGGAGGAATTTCATGGCTATAAGGCACAATTGCATGGAGATGAGAACCCTATAATTGTTGGAGATGAGCGAGAAGCTATTTCTGCCAGGTTTATTGAAAAGGATGAATTTATCAATTCCCAAGAGTTTAAAGATTTCCAGATTCAAATGAAGATGAAATATTTTGAAGAATAAAAGCAAACTAGATTGATGGGGATGGAAGAATCTAAGTGGGAGGAAGTGGTGAGTCAACTCCTGAGACAGTTAAACTTGGACAATGTGGATTGCACAGTGGAAGAGGCTCGAGAAATATTGAAGAAGAGTGACATGTTGTTAGTTCCTAGCCTCATTCTAAAGGAATTTTATCTGTTGGATCAATTTAAAAGGCATGATGATCCAAATTTTGTGATGGAGTTTGACACTGATGATAAAATCATTGGATTAGGGTATAACCCTAAAACATAAACATTGGCTACATGGGTAAGCTTTCAACGATCCTATAAGCCAAAATTGATTGATTTTGCTAAAGGTACTGATGGGTCTGCTATTGTACAAACTATGGCTAGCACAACTCCACTTATCTCTGCAAGTGAGCTATTACACATGGAAATATTTAATAAGAATCAAATTAAACATATGCAGAATGAATTAAAACAATCCATGGACATGTAGGTAGAATTGAATATGGTGATAAATGAGTTGTACCTCAAAGTAGCAGAACAAGAGGGCAAAATTTAGAAGTTGAAAGATGCTAAACAATCCTAGGCCCTTGTAGTTCATGGTGGTGCATCAGGTTTACCCTTTGATGACCAACATGCCAATTCCTAGGGGAACATGGATGAGATAATATATAACAAAGTTAAATAGGAGATCCTGGTGCACTTGTTTTCTACCCTGGAACTGATGAACTTATGCCAAGACATGTTGTCAATTAGTGCCCAAACACTTAGTCATCATAGAGTTGAACGAGCCAGCGGTGCAATCCAAGCAGTTACATTGTAACCCGAGCAATTACATTGTAACCTGAGCAGTGGCAGTGTCGACCGAGCATACAGTGGTAATTAGTATTACCCGAGTGATCAATATGACCCGAGTACACAGTGTAGCCCTAGTTCTAGAGTTTACTATGTTGCCCGAGTGAAAGCATAATGCTTGAGTGCCAGTATATTGCCCGAGTGGATTACTGAACCCGAGTAACAGTTTTGGGTCGACTTAGCTTATATTGTTTAATATTAATTTATCTTATGGAAGTCGACTTACAGAAGTATTTGGTTTGGATAAGGTATAAATATAAGGTATTTTGTTTATCCAAATGTGTATGTAGAAGTGTGTATGCAAATATGAAGTGGTAGATTGTTTAAGAGGCTACAACAGTATAAGGAACAAAAGAGACTCATCCATCACATTCAGGTGATTAGTTTTTATATCATTGGATCTTATTCAACAAATCAGAGTTTCATATAAGATCATCTACTGGTTCATCCTAACAAGTGCATCATCAAAATCCTCTAACAAGGTGGACCTAACAGTCCTTTACAAATCTCCTAACAGAGTTGCATACTTGATTGTATTATACTAAATCCTTTCACAAGGTGGACCTAACAGTCCTTATTGATCCTAACAGGGCAGGCCATCAAAAGTGGTCAATTGTAAGCTTTAACAAGCTAAATTTATATTGTAGTAATAAATCTTGTGGGTACCATCCCCACCCCAGTTTTACTTTCTATTTGGAAGGTTTCTAGGTAACCAAATATTGTGTCAAGTGTTGTGGATGTTTTATTTCTTTTCATTTCATGCATACAATTAGATTAGATAATCTAATTAAGGATTAAAGAGATTAAGTTTTATTGGTTCCTGATTCACCCCCCTCTTAGTCACCTAGCCTCAACATATTTCCAACAATTGGTATCCGAGCTAAAGGTTCTCTTAACAAAAGTTTAACAGCTTGAGCAAAGATCAGAGGCAATGGAAATATACAGACTAGAGAAAGCCATTAAAATGTAAAGATAGATCTACAAGTGGTCATGGATCAGATCAGAAAACTCAAGGAGCAACTCTCTCTTTCATTGAAAATAATAAAAGATTTAGCAGTGCAGATGAATGATAAAATTTACGTAGAAGAAAGAATTGAAGATTTATGCAAAGAAAGAAGTTTCGAAGAAGTAGATGTAGCCATTGAAGACCTACTTGCAAAGAATCTCAATTTCCATGAAGAAGTCAAAAATTTGAGAAGAGAACAAGAAATTCATTCAGTCAGAATATGTGAATTCATGGAACAAAAGAATTAAGCAAAAAATGACAAAGAAATGGCACAAGAAGATAAAAGATTGTCGAGTACAAGATTAGAAGAAAAATAAAAAGAATTTCATCATTTGTCACTTCAACAAGCATATATGATAAATTAGCTCAATAATATAAATCAAGAAGTTATCAATCTAAGGACAGAAAATGAAAGACTGCAGAATGATCTCAATACTGAAAAGCAAACCAATGAGAGTATGATGAATTCACAAGTAAGCATGGATCAGTTGACATAGAAAACTCAACTCATACATCATGGACATACTAGATTAGGTTATACTGAACAAGGTGAATCCTCACAGTAAGGAACTTAAAAGAATAACAAACCTACTTGTAATCATTATGGAAAGTTAGGGCACACAACAAATAAGTGTTGGAGAAATGGAAAATCAAATTTTAATGGTAAATTCAATAGATGCAAAAAACATGGACATAGGACAAGTGAATGCACTGAGAAACCTAAGTTTGAAGGAAAATGTTTCAATTGTAACAAACAAGGTCACAAATATTTTGAGTGCAGAACTAAGAAATGGAACCCTGCTGAACAACTAGCTAAAGCAATTTTTGGTTGGGATTACATCACATGGAGTAGATGTTGTCACTGTGGTGAATATGGGCATATTGGTGCAAATTGTGTAAAGACTCACCTCATAAAAAGGAATCCTACTAAGAGATGTTATGTATGTAAACAACTCGGCCATCTAAGCAAGAATTGCATGAACAGAGAAAAAGTGGATACTGGTTTTGAGATAGGCAAAGCAAAAAATTTTGAAATCAGAACTCAAATGAGTCAGTAGTGGGTAAGGAAATCTTCTAAAAGTTCAGATCAAAACAATGAAGGATCGAATGGCACCCAAAGTAGTGAGTTGGTTGGATCTACCATCTTCAAATAAATATGCAAGGAGACTACTAGAACTATGCATACAAGCCATCCTACATCATTTCTAGACATGCTAGCAAGTCCAAATCAACATATTGATGCACTAGGACACATTATAGTTTTAACCGAGTCAGGATCCCAATAAAACCCGAGTTATACAGGCTTAACCGAGCTAAGTCAGGTTGTATGGTTTTGAGGATGTAGAATTTTGTTTTCACTAAGCTTCATTCTGATCTATGCCAGCTACCATGTAGAGAGCATTTAATGAAAAACTCAACGGTAAAATCTCTTATAAAAGATGAATTGGAAAGGTTATTATATACAAAGTTTTTAGTTTGCAGAGCGATTCAGAGTGAATTTGTGTTCAAAATCTTTAAGTTGTGAAGTTTTATCAAACCTCTAAGCATTATGGCATCTACATCTAGCATCAAGGTTAAGAAAGGATCTGAGATGTTGGTGAGGAATGCTATCTGTGAACCTTTGAAGTTTAAGCTTCATCCAGTGATTGCAGAGGAGATAGATCTGATGGGAGCTCATTCTCTAATTCCTCCAAGGTTATTATTGATCAATGACATTCGAGCCTTCTATCATTGCACAATTCAATAGCTGGGAAATTGGAAATGAATAAAGCATATGAGAAACTCTGTGAAGTTGGGAATCTGAAGCCAGAACATAAACACCTAGAAGTCAAGGGTTTGACTCATATCATGCATATGCCATAGAATTTCTAGATTAAGTGGATTAGGTTTGTTCTGAGCCATGTTTACGACATGCATCTATGGCATGAGAAACCAGTGAAGATTACCAAGACAATGGTACACCATGTTACAAGCTATCCTATGCTTGACAAGTCTAAAGCTACAAAAACCCTACCTTGGGATGACCTAGCAAAGAAGACTCTTGCCGAGTGGGATGGAAGATGCATGAGATTAAATGGATTTAGTGACATGGAATTAAAGTTTGGGATTCATGTAATTGCACACAAAATCTACAGTTCTAGCTGACCAAACAATGTACCATGTGAGGATATGGACTTGGCATACAAGGTGGTCAAGAACAACCTTTCGTTCAACCTTGCCGAGTTGCAGCTCCAATTGAGCAAGAACATGGAAAGCATTCGAGCATCAAATTTCAATCCATGTAATTTTGGTTCACTTATGGTATGCATATTCTTTTATATTCAGAAGTTTTTCCCTTCTAAAGGCACAGTTGTTTGGAAGAAAGACAAACCCATAGTGTATCAGATAAATGATTTCATAGCAGAATTAGGAGACAATTTTGAGAGCATCATTGATGCATATTTTGAGGAATTCAGATAGAAGATGCAGAATAGGTATTGAATTCCTAAAAAAATGGTTGAAGACTACAAAGATGATGTTTGTTTCCTAGTTGACTATGACAAAGTATACATTTAGGCAGTAAAACCTAGGGTTGCATGGGTGAAACCTTTTGTATATGAGGTTAACATATATGAGACCAAAGACATCATTGAAGCTCTTGTGAATGAGTCTGTTGACCCCAAAGCACCATACTTTGGTACCTATGAAGAAGCCAAGAGAAGAATTTCCTTGGAAATTGAGATTCCTAAGATTTTGAAAAGAGGAAAGAAGAGGTTAGAGTATTTTGGAAAGAAATATGGCAAAACTTCAAAATCTCCTTCTTCTATCTCTGAAATCAAAGAAGATGAAGTTAAGATAGAAGATGATGAACCTGAAAAGGAAGAGGAAGAGATAGAAATTGAACCTCCTAAGAAGAAGAAGAAGAAGAAGGTAACCCCCAAACAGAAATCAAAGATCTCTACCCATGTCATCACTAAAAGAAGATCTAGAATGAAACTTATATTGCCCAAGGAAGATGAAGAAGAAGATAGAGTCACATTTAAGAAACCCCCACCTACCTTTGAGAACAAAATTGAAGAACTAAGAGAAGGAAGTGGTATGAGTTCTCTTAAATCACTGAAATATGCTTCCAGAACTAAGGATGAACAAAAGAAGATTGAGGAAGCAGTTGTAGAGAAAATGACAAGATGGAAGTATGATCCATCTGAATTGAAGAGTCATATGACTTAAGATCTATTCAAGGAAATATTTTTTCCCTAGAGCAATGCAGTTCAAACAGAAAAGGATATTAGAGAATAGACCTTGAGGCAAGTCATGCCTACTATGAAAAACAAAGAAGTAAAAGAGGCCATGACCAAATATGAAAGCAATCACACTCCAAGGTTCAGGACCTTTCAGATATTGAACAAGAAGGTAGAGGATGTGGTGCAAGATGCAATAAAGATATGGAAGACAATCTTGGAAATCAAGGAAGAAGACAAGGCAGAAGTACCGAGTACAGACCCCAAGGTAAAGACTGATGATGTAGGTTTACCTGAGGTAGAAACTATTGAAGAATCCAATGCAGAAAAATTTCAGTAGAAGTAATGGCATCCCTACCCCAATCACCTATACAGATCATCCTATCTCCAAGCAAGGATAAGTCTACTGAATCTACATCTGGACTAGTAGGAACCGAGCATCAGGCTCCACCTACTACTTGGATAAGCCTAACTGAGTCACAGAAGGCGACTGTGAATGTTTCTTTAGTGAGCATTGATGCTACAGTTGGTGTAGAAAATGTCAATGACCTATTCCAACTGAATACTGAGGAGAAAACCAAGGAAGGAAAGGATAAGGATGATAGTGGAAAAGGTAAGAAAATTGTTCCTTCACCCGATCCCAAGGACAGTGGAAAAGAGAAGGAAACAAATACTGATGATATTGATCTTGAGAAAGATATTGTGATTCCAAATTGGGATCTATCCAACTTGACAGTAGAGAAGATGGATATACTAAGGGAGCTATGGAAGAAAAGAGCTACACAACAAAAGCTCTGAGCAGAAAAGAAGAGAAACAAGCTGCTAGAGGACATAAAAGGTATATTCCTAGATGCTCTAGAAGTGGAAGTAAATGAGAATGATTCTATTATGGACCAACTTGTTGATATAGTTCACAAGTTCAATAAAGATTTAAGTGGTCAAGAAAAACTACTGCAGAAGGCAAAAAGGAAGTTTAAGAACAAAGTTCTAGAGAATGTTGCAAGTAAGATTGCAATTGATCAAGTAAAGCTAAACTCTCTTATTAGCTCTCTAGAAACTACTATTAATAATGTTGCTTCATTATTTGTAAAGTTGAGTGATACTTCCAAATTTACCATGTAAATCAAGATTAAGCTGACAAAGATAGATACAAATTTGAAGGAAAGTGAAAACCAGTTGGCACTTAACTCAAGTTCAAGTTCAACACACTTTGTGAAGATTAAGTATCTGAAAAACATGCAGGAAGAATTACTAAGGGAAGAAGCAAGGACAATAGAATCTCTTACAGCCATGCAGAGCCAACTCCTTCCACACATGGATGTAATACAGAAGCATATAGCTCATGCCAAGACTCTCATACATGACAACAAATTTTTAGTTGCTGAGCTTATGATGGAGTTGTCAGCAGAGATACAGATTGAATTACACATCCTGAAGGTGTTGCAAGATAATTGGGACAACACTTTGTATCATATTTTGAAGGTACATAGTGATTTCCTATCCTATTTTTGTATTACCATATAGATATATTTTGGCATTTGTGTCAAAAACAAGGGGGATATGTATATAGGAAAGAAATATATGAGGAATACATGTACAAAAGAGAAGTAGAGAAGATATATATATAT
>MU226802.1:2310791-2321636 GCA_018584345.1 Thuja plicata
AGAAATGAGAGTGCTTGTAATCTATGAAAGAAAAGCAATTAAGCTAGAATTGATCTTGCAATTAATCTAGGAAGCTTGAAAGCACCAAATTGAAATGTTAGATATAGAAATGAATCATAAATGAAAGCATTATATCTTCAATTCCAATTAAAACTAGCCTAATTATGAAAATTTAAGCTTGAAATATGAAAGAATTGATGCAGAAAATGACTATAATATTGATGCTCTCCAAAATCATCCCCTCTAATGAAGAAAAGAAGTCCATTTTATAGAAAACCATGGAAAGAGGGTGAAGAGTTTCTTGAAAAGAAACGGTGGTCTCTTCATTTCCATTTGAGATAAAAATGCAAAGATTATTTAAATAAAAGGGTGAATTATTGCCACATAAGTGTCCTTTCACATAGAATTATGGAATTCCTTTTTGAGGATAAATCATCCAATAATTTAAATAATCTTTCAATTCCTTTATGTATATTAGCCAAAGGGGGTGGAATTGATTTAATTAAAATCACTTAAGACTTTAGGATTAAATCAATTAATCATAGGGGTTTTTAGCTAATAATCATTGAGAATTTAGGAATTAAATGTAATGTCAGATTTATGCAAATTTGGGTTTTTTGCATTTGAAACTTAGTCAATTAAAGTCAATTAGGAGAAGAATTTGCCTAATACAATAGGACTTCGAAGATGAGAAAATGCACCAACATTGATTGGTTTATTAGGTGCCAATTTTGGGGTGTTACACCTACCATGCCAATTTTTCCTAGCCGTGCAATACTGGTTTGTCTTTGGACCTACAGTCTGCCATCCTCCGCCAGTTCTACATTTGATTTAATGGGTGTGCATTTGTGCTTCCTCCAAAACCCCCCACATTCTTGCGCCATATTTTTGTGTTGTTCCAACAATGCCAGCAACGGAACCCAGCCATGGTGGGCTCGAGACAGATAGACATCTTTCGGGATGGCAGAGGACCAAATGACCAAGGGTTGCGACTCCCGATGCCTATGACCTACCATGCGTATGGGGTCATTTCCCATATGTAAACCCACTCCAACCTCCATCCTCTATAAACCTCCTTGATCCCTTCGATCCATTTGATGGACATGCATTGCTTCACCACCGCTCTCACCTTGTCCTTTAAAGCCGCCACCATAAGCCCCAGAGCCACGAACAACGACGAGATGTCTAGGTTTGTGTAGGGTCTCCACCACTATTGGAGATATTATTCCCCAAAAATATTGCAGATCTCTTCCCAGAATTCCTCCCCATCTTCTTTGAAAACATTACCCAGTCTTTTCATCGTGATGGGTCCAACGAAAGCTGAATTTGCCCCTGCCTGCCGAGTGAGAAATTTGCCTCCATTTATCTCTGCCTTGTTGCTTCTCAATTCTCAATGATAATGCAGATTTCCTTCACCTCTCCCAATTTAATAGACATCTGAAGCCTCTATAATTTCTTCTACTTATGCCATCATCACTCTATCAAGTGTATTTCCTTCACATTAAACCCATTATGTACCTCCTTTTCCCTTGCCTATGACAAAATCCTTGGGAGACGTAAGACAACGTCATGCCACCTCTATTTTTATAACCTTCCAGCTTCATGTGCACTTAGGCTTATGCAAAGATCCAATATTACCCATCCATGGGGTCCATACCTTGAGTCTTCTCTGTGGTTGATTTCCCTCCAATACTTTACATCACCTTTTAGTATTAATATACACTGGTAAGGATATATATTCAAAGAGTTCAAATTTATTTTCTAAGGATCCATCAACACCCACATTTGAAATTCTATCTTCCATACCATTTTCCACCCTTAGTACATGTGATACTTTAAAATCTTCAAATTTGCCAATCAAGGCCCGAATCCTTCTAATATATTTGTTCAGGTACCAAGTGTCCATCTGTCCTTTGGCTATGCCATTCACAACTAGGAATGAGTCACCTTCTAGGTGGAATTTTCTTATCCCTAGTCTTCTCGCCATCAGGATTGCCTATACTGTCACTAGACACTCAACCTCATTGTTAGTTCCATCTCTCAACCGTTTAGCTCCCAAAGCTAGAACTATTCCCTCCTCATCACATGCTACAAATCCTATATCTGAAACTCCTAGATTGCCACGTGAAGCACCATAAAAATTAATTTTGACCCATCCAGGGGAGGGAGTTTTCCAAACACCAGGCCTTGGCCTATTTTCATCTGCAAGAGGTTGCACCCTCCCATGCCCATTAATGGGCTAAAATTGTTGAACCTTGGTGTTAAGCTCTGCAGGCAAGAAGCCCCACTATTTCACCAAGGGTCAACGTAACAAATCTCCATTGAGAACCAAAATAGAAAGAAACCCCATGGGGACTTGAACCTTGGTTGTAGGCACTACAAGAAAGAATCCCCACCATTTCACCAAAGGGCCAAGCACATCATGGGAGAGAAGATTGCTACAATGGAGAATATTGCCTTTAAAATGCCTTGGATACTTGGAGAAATGCAAGATCATGATTGCCTTCAAATCTTGAGTTCTCTTGATTTAAAAATTCTTTAATTTCAATTATTGCTTGTGGATTGTGGATGCCAAAATGAGGAGAGATATGGTGTTTATATACCTCTCACACATTTCGGGATTCAAAATTAGGCCTGGTCGACCATGTGATCTAATTTCCCACCGAACCACTACAATGGGCCCCCATTTTAAATTTGTGGCCAAACCTAGGGGAACACAATGCCTTGGGTGTTGTATTCCTAGGAACATATTTCACAAGGCGTTATGTACCTAGGAAAAAGAACCAAAAATGAAATGGGGAGTCAAGAAGATAGGACAAATGCCAGATCATGAGGAAATAAGTAGCTAGATTAAGCGTAGCAGAATTGAAATCTCAAAATTGCCAAAATGGAGCCTAAATGAGCCACCAATTATGGGTGCTAACTTTTTAGTATGGTACATTTAGCCCCCAATTTAGCGGGAGTATGAGACAACTTCATGCTTGTGGTAAATTAGATCAATGCATTGGAAAAATTCATCAAAGTTAAGGAGACAAGGAAACACCAAGCCCCCAAGTGACTTAGGTCCTTATTAAATCCAAAACCAAGATAAAAGAGGCAAAATGAGAGAGAGAGAGAGAGAGAGAGAGAGAGAGAGAGAGAGAGAGAGAGAGAGAGAGAGAGAGAGAGAGAGAGAGAGAGAGATGACCAACTATCCTAGTAAAGTATTGCCTTATTATGGATCATGAAAAGAGAAAGCACTACTGCAAAAGATGGAATTGATAGTCTGGAAAGCTATGAGATACTAGTCAACCCATCAAAACAAAGGGGATCGGTCCTTAAGGAAATCTTGTCTCCATTGAGGGATCTAGAAAAGAGGTTAGTCTAAGGACAACATGAAAGAAGGATCAGTCTTAGGATCCAGTGAATAATGCAGAGGGCATGATAATGTAAAGATGAACACAAGGAAAACATTGTCTCCTTATCCATCTACATAAGAGATTGCATTGAATCATTATGTGTATGCATAATGTAGAACAAGAAGTGTAGTGTATGCCCCAATGTTAAAGCGATTACAAATGCCTTAATGGGAGCAATGGCTTTAATGTAGCATACGTGGACCCACAAGAAATGTTTCCACTATGAGATGCCCCCAAGAAATGACAAACCAAGGGAAAAGAAACACATGACAAAAGAGAGCACAAAAGGGATCTACTAAATCCGGGGTCAGTATGATCATATGATATCTCATGTACATCAAAATTATATCAAAATGAACTATCATCATCCCCCAAAGGTAGAATAACTACAAGTACAATTGAATAAGGTCACATAAGAGTTATAAAGACAAGTATTTTTAGGTCAACATTATGGAAACCAAAAATAATGGTAGCTATCATTTTGCATCATCCCCAATGAGACAACACAAAGGAGGCACATTTACAAACAATATCACATGCATGACATAACATATATATGACATATAGAAGAAATGAGATACAAATAGAATAATGCTACAACATGTCGATTCCTTTATCACCTTGCACGAATGGAGCAACAAGGGTTGTATAAAGAAATAATGGGGGAAGCACATTACAACAAGAAAACACAAAGGAATCCACTGTACAAGAGGAGCTAATAAATAATATCACCTGACCCCCCATCTCAGTTTTTATCATTTAGGGAGGGTGGGAAACACACAAGAGGAGAAAAATCAAGCATGATAAATGGAATAATAGCCATTTATAACACAAGGACCATGCTATAAGGATGCGTTACTTTTTTGTCACTAGGATAAAGAGATCATTTTTTTTGCAAATCTAGCTAGTAAATCATGATTAATATCAATAAGGTTATGCATATCACCAGAGTCAATAGATTGAACGTCATGTGTTGGCAAGAGACACTTCTCTTGATGGATTGTATGGAAGAATGTAGATAGTGTACATGTCACAATAGATGGATTGGTACATATAGGTACTTTCAAGTTTTATGTTGCACGCCTAGGAGAATTTTTTACATGGTGTATGATACCTTATTCCATATTTGCAACAGTTAGTGATATCAGATGATCAAGTTATATGGTTATGAGTTGCATAAATTAGTATTCAGAGATGAAAATTTATAATCAGCCAGTAGATCATTAAGTGATCCTATCTGATCAATTCATTGATCAATTTATGAGTTTGATTTGATGGATCCGACATGGTAGATGTGACTTATGCCATTGATTGAGTTTAGTATAAAAATTTTGTGGAGGATTTGGTTGACATTTCACATGGTACACTTTATGTTCATGAGGCTGACCAATGCTGATATTATTTTTTTAAATGGATATTGTATAGTTATAAAATGGAAGCACTTCCCTTGTAGACTGGTTTAGCCCTCCAAGTAAGTGGTTTGGGTTCATGTCAAGCCCACTTTTCTCTGGCCTGTTTTTGGCATCCTAAACTGCAAACCTGAGACTTTTGACCTAAGGGTAAAAAATGACCTTTCTAGATCAAGGTTGACCTTGAACCTG
This sequence comes from Thuja plicata, assembly GCA_018584345.1. NCBI lineage: Eukaryota > Viridiplantae > Streptophyta > Pinopsida > Cupressales > Cupressaceae > Thuja > Thuja plicata. The sequence continues at coordinate 2,315,791 of MU226802.1, forward strand.
ACCTAGGTTAGAATCAACCTTGATTCTGACCCAAGGTGCAGATTTCATGATTCTGGGGTTTCCGGATGTCAGGCTTCAGAAAGGTTTAATTCCCACTTCTGGGTCGACTGTTTCGGTCTTTGGAGCAATGATTCTTGAAATTATATTTAATATAGGTCCACTTCTAGGGATATAGGTATAATTGTAATTTAATTCTCCTATGTAGGCCTCTCTAGAATATTGTTCCCTAGATTCATATATAAGGAAGCCTTCTCCTCTCATTTTATCTAAGACTCAAGAAGTGAAATCTAAGTGTGAAGGACAAGCTAAGACACAAGAAGCAATTTCATCCATACAAACTCTATGAATGATCTATTGAAGAAAGAATCTACTCTCAAGAATTCAAGAGTTTAAAGACATTCAAGAATTCAATTCATCAAGGAGATCCATTGGTAGCCATTGAAGGATTCAAGATCTATGGAGCCCTCTTGTTGAAGATTTCTCCATCCACATTCCTCTAAGTCTCTTCCTATTCCAAGATGCATTCAAGATTGGTGTTGAAGATCTACAAAGAAATTGATTTGAGACATCCTACATCTAAAATTCTACATTCTACATCCATTTGGTGCATACATACTTGTGGATCCACGGATTTGAATCCGCCACAAGGGTTTCTATACAAGCAAGGTGAATTTGTTCATTTACTTTGTTTACTTATGCAATTTCAATTATACTTTGAGGTTAATTCCAAAATCAGGGTTTGACCAAGGCAAACCCCTCCCCCCAACAAACAAACCATTTTCTTATAGGGACAGGTTCAGAATAATGAATTGGAGTGCAGATTTGGATACCCTTTTCGGCAAACTATTAGGATTCGAAAATAGATTTCCTGTTAGAGATTTTGGGTCAGAATCGACATTCTAGTCTGGGTCAGAAACAAAATTTTTGGATCAAAGGTGACATTCATTTCTGGGTCAAATTTGACATTTTGTTTTGGGTTAGAATCAGAAATTCTGGGTCAAAGGTGACATTCATTTTTGGGTCAAAATCAGAACTGAGCCAGATTGGAAAAGATTTCTGGGTTTTCTTCGTCTCTATGTTTCTTTTCCAGATTTGGTTGCAGATTTTCTAGAAACTTAGTGTAGACACCCAAAAATAGCATTCTTTAGATCTGCATCATTTTGAGGTTAATACTTGTCTTCAATTCATTTCAATCAAAGTTTTTAGTCTTCCTAAATCAATCACACATTCTCTTCTATAAAATGGAATCTAAGGTCTTCCTCTTTATTCTCATTTCCAATCGATTGATTCATTTATGCATTGATCCTTCCTTTGGGGTTAATCAATTTGGATCCTTTCTTTATGTATTTGAGGTTAGAAGTGTTAGAAACACTGAGAGGGGGGGGGGGGGAATCAGTTTGTCTATTTATTATATTTCANTATTCTCATTTCCAATCGATTGATTCATTTATGCATTGATCCTTCCTTTGGGGTTAATCAATTTGGATCCTTTCTTTATGTATTTGAGGTTAGAAGTGTTAGAAACACTGAGAGGGGGGGGGGGTGAATCAGTTTGTCTATTTATTATATTTCAACAACTTTAAACATAAATCAAATATATATCAATTGAAGTTTGACACAAGAACACATAACACATGACATGATTATAGGGAAACCTTGATCAGAGGAAAACCCCAGTGGGAATTAGTACCCACAAATATTGCACTGGTATAATGAACTTGTTAAAGTTTCTTTGCCCTGTTAGGAGCAGTCTTTACAATGCAAGTACAATGACCTAGTTAAGGGTCTGACCCTGTTAGGATTATTTTACAAGTAACCCTGTTAGGGGGAGGAATCACTATCCAAAAATCTCACTGCTCAATAGGATGAAGGTTACAACCTCCTTGATAATAGATATACACTATATCCAAAAGTGAACTGATGTATGTGACATAATTGTTTGATCAGTTCTGGTTATGCGCTGATGCTCTTATTCTCTTAAAGAGATTTATCTTATTCTGACATCTTATACTATTCTTCTATATCTCTACTCTACATATTTATTCAAAACTTTCTAATACAACTTTGCATGTCATATATATATGTTCATGCCTGAATAGACGCGACTAGAAACAAGACCTTAGTCGACCCAAAAACAATATACACAACACTTCCAAACTAATTGGCTTAAGCGTGATTACAAGAGTGATTAAAACATGATTAAAAACATAATATAATGGGTGCATAGCCTTTATAAAATAAAATGTTATATGTTGATCCAAAACTGAGGTGGGCTCTGTACTCTATTTCTTGAACTACTAGAGGTACTTCAACTTGTTGTAACTTATCTGTACTGTCTTATCTGATCATTCGTGTCTAGGGTAATCAAAAAAAATATCATAGAACTTAATTATGATGGTGCTTAGTCTGAATCAGTCGTACGCACGTGCGCTAGTGCTCTGATCATCTGTATATCTCTGTTCTGTCCTGTCTTCTATACTTAGTCAATTTTCACTTCAAAGTCTGCTGTCAAAACTTCATAGGAATTTTTTTCCATAATGAAAACACAAAATAAGTCATATTATCCCTGGGAGTTAACTTTCCAACAATATCCCCCTTTGTCATTAATGGCAACAAAGGAATGTGGCCAAGTCACTCAAAATTGACTAACACCAAAAAACTATATATCATCTTCTTTATCATATACTATATCATATTTCTTTACATATATATACACTACTCCCCATACATACATTACTCCCCCTTTGACATTAATGACAAAGTTGTCAAAATTGTAAGTCCTTGAGTACTTACTCTGAATATTCATCTGGATAAGCAATATGTAGATTTTTTAATCTCTTTCTTCCATAATGCCTTCAGTGCATCAACTGTCTGAAGATGGGTGCACAAGGCATATATAAGCTTCTCCATCTTTGTCAGATCCATGCTGGTTCCTTGATCATATGTAGAAATGGTTGCATCTATCCATTTTATGTTCTCATTTAGAATAGCTAGTGAGGGCACAAGTGCATTTCTTAGTTGAGTCTGCCCGGTTCTTATCTTGCTGATCTCCAACTTAGCCTTTTCAATCTTATCTAACTGCCCTTGATAGATATTTTTGCATACATTAATATCTTGCGAGGATGTTTCAATTGATTTTATAACACTTTCAACCAAGATGTCAGCTTCCTCAATCTTTTTGATGTGCTCTGAGGTGAATTTCACTCTGTCCATGTAGTTTGCTATTACATTTCTGCCTTTAGCTGCTATTTATTTCAAGATTGCTTGACCAATCTTTAATGAGTCCAAGTCTAAGGAGAAATTCTTTGTCAACTCATTTAATCTTCCCTTCTTGTACTCAACTTCTGCAATTTTAGTAGCAGAGTCTACTAAACTTGTGAAATGTGATTTGAAGCTTGTCAAGATGTTGTCAACATCATCAACTGACTGAATCTTAGCCATTTTCTTATCTACAGGCACTAATTCATTTAGGATGTTCACTGTCTCCAGAAAGAGAGGGTTTCTCATGACTTGTTTTTCTTTTTCTTTCTCCATAGCTAGCACACTGATCTTAATCAAATCTTCTTCTTCCCAAGCATCTATATTTGCTGAGTCAGGGGTCAAACTTGACAACAATGATGGTTTGATGGATGGAGTATGTATTACATGCTAACTAGCATCCATATATTCACTCTTCACAGGGATCTCCATAGCTGGTGTTTCATTAGTTTGATTGTCTTCCTCATTATTCAAATCTATTGAACCTTTAGAGGGAACCTCATCTTGCTGTAAGGATGTGTCATCAGTGCATTCCTTCTCTGTCTCTTCAGTGCTGACGAATGCTTTTTCAACTTTGTCCATGTCATTGTCAGAAGCGGTCATGGATATCTTAACATCATGAATCACAATAGTTTATTTTGAATCTTGGCTGTATCAGAAGCTATTGAAACAGTGGGCGCTGAATCCCGTGGACCTGTCTTAGGTGCATTTAGAATAACTGGTTCTTTTTTCTATTTGGGAGGAGCTGGAGTTGCTTTTTCTATAGGCGTCGTTGATGGATACATGTGTCTGTCCAGAAATACCTGCTCAAATGCTTTCTGAGTCTCTTCACCAACCAGTTCATATTCTTTGTTTATGATATGGAGAATTCTTGTTTTGGTTCTGAGATGAGGTTTTACTAAATCCAATAGGATGGCTTTCTCATCATGTGAGAAAACAGGGAGAAGACTGTCTACTATTTCTTCTCTTATCCTCATATCCTCTTCAATTGCTTGCCTTTTCAATACATCAAGTTTGTTCCATACCTTGTCTGGTATGACTATTTTAAGTTCCAATACTATCCTCTTGAACTTAATCATGTGGGAGATGATCATAGAATGAATTTCTAATTTGTCTATCTCTTGGTATTTGTCATGGACATTCTTGATAGATTCTAGTCTTCCTTCATTAACAATTATGTTCTTTAGGACTGTTAGACTAGGTCTAAATCCTACCTCAGGAGGGGCTTGAGTGTTCTTTACATTTCTCCTTGTGGTCCTTGAGGATGGATGACTTGTGGGAACTTGCTTCTTCCTTCTAGTCATCTTTCTGGGTACAGAAGGTGGAGAAGATTCTAGATCAATGGTAGTTGATGGCATAGATGTTCCTTCATCAGATTTCTTTTTCTTCTTCTTGGGCACATCATCAGACTTTTCCATTTTTACTTCTGCAGGAGTTTTATCAAGTTCTTTAGCAATCTTAGCTTCCCTAGCTCTGTCTAGGTCTTCTTGTGTAACCCCATGAAATTTTAGGATATTTGAAGTAATCCTTGATGCCTTCCTTTTGTTGTCAGCACTGTATAAGACATAATCAACTTGATTTGTCTTTTCTCTATAAGTACCCCATCTAGGTTCATTGGGATCCTTGGGCGGAGATAGGAGAACTTGTGCATACCCTTCCAAAACCTATTCTTCAACTTCATAGCCAAGTGGGTGAATCCATTTTGTCCTTGGTTCAATAGCCTCCATGCAAGTACAGTCATTTTCCACCATGAAGCATATGGTGTCTTTGTATTTGTCAACTATCTTCTCAGGTATCCTGAACATCTTCTGCATTTTAATCCTGAATGTTTTGATATCCATATCCATAGATTCTTTATCACTACTCTCTGATGTAGCTTTTAATGAAATTTGTGACATAGTGGGTTTACTCCTATCTAGGTAAAGATTGGCAGCTTTACCAACAATGTGGAAGTAGAGATAGATGATCAAAGAGCCAAATCTGAATATTTTTCTCTTGTCATGCTTTACAGCTCTAATGTTGTCAATTAGCTGTGCGCACAATATTTCACATAGATTGTACTATGTATTATCCTTCACCATTTTTATTGTTGCTAGGACAGTTGTTGTAGATACACTATTCAGTCTGCTTGCATGCTGGAACTTATAACCTAGGATCATAGTGACTAATTTGATGTCATCTATCTCAATGGGATCAACAGTCATGCCGCGCCTATCTCTTCTGGATAAGCATACTTGTTCCAATTGCTTCTTAACATCCTTACCAGTGGGAAGAACTGGTCCAGTCTTAGGAACTCCAGTCATTTCATGAATTAGGTCTGCAGTAATGTAGACAGGAACTTCACCAATCCAATATAGGTCATCATGTATCCTTCTCAGTAGGATTTTGACCCATTCTGGCTCATAGAACTGGTGCGTGTTAGAATACTCAAAGACAGGGTTATCTGTGAGATGCGCGTATTCATCCTTGAATGAATAGTCTAATTTCATCATTGAAGCCATAAGAGTTGCTATGTTGTTATCTTCAACTGTTTCCTTCTTGCAATATATATATATATATATATATATATATATATATATATATATATA